>JAOSBN010012282.1:0-18245 GCA_027563595.1 Erythroxylum suave | reverse complement strand
CGGACGTTTTGTATCGTCGGAAATGTTGCTATTATAGCGACGGAAAACGATATTCCGTCGCTATTTTCCGACGGAAGTCCTTCCGTCGGAAATGTTCCGCCGCTATTTGATGATTTTCTTGTAGTGTCAGTTCCATCTAGATCTTGAAATCCTTCAGGTTGTGCCATACAGACCACTTTATAAAGGTCTTTATTTAGGAAAGTAGTTTTGACAACCATCTGATGTAACTCTTTATCATCATCAGCTACAACTGCCTTGGTTACTCAAAATGTATCCGTCGAGGATACAAGAGAAAAGGTAACACCAAAGTTAATTTTTCTCCCTGAGTGAACCATCAGGCAATTGAGCTAGTCTATAAACCGCTGAACTTTATCTTGAAATACTTTAGGTACTAAAATTTATTCACAACTGACAAGTTTACAGTTCTACTACAAAATCAACTAGCTCCCAGACCTTACTATGCTTTATGGTTTGCATCTTATCAGTCATTGCAATCCACCACAATTCCACTGCGGGCACAGAAACAACTTCTTAAAAGTAACTGAATTCTTAATATGTCTAATATCATAGTCCTGTTCACCTAATAGATTATGATATTAGATGGGATAACATGTCATCTTACTTTGGTGGATCTTTACAATTTTATTAGATCTTGTACCCCCATGAACCTCTTTGTGTACAGGTATGGGTTCCTGTTCCTGTACAGATAGGATACTAAGATCTAGATCCACTAGATCTAATTGTATAAGCGACAGATACATAATAACTGTAGTATCTACCTTGTTATCATCTGAAGGGTCAAAGGGCCCACCATCTTCATAGACATCGTATTCCAAAAATCTAGTTGTCTGTGATTTCACTATTATGTTCCCTCCTTCTCTACAGTAAAAGCTATAACCTTCAGAGTGGTCAGGATATTTAAATAACAATAAACATGAGTATGGAGTTTTTCGTTGTATTATACCACCTCGATAGGGCATCCCCATACACGAATGTGTGTGAGATTAAGTTTTCACACTTTTAGATAATTAGGTAGATTAGTCTTGTCCTGCATTGACTTCTTCAAGTCCTTTAGGGTACGGTTACGCCTTTTGGCAATACACTATTTTGCTTAAGACTGCTTGGTATAGTGAATAAAGTCACTATCTCAACTGATTCCATATATTTGGCAAACGAACCTTTTCAAGTCTTGAAACACCATGTTTGTCATCATATTCTCCTTCATGATCAAATCTAACATTCATATGTATAAGGTCTTCTGATATCCTTATGTATCAGACTCAACAAGTCTGAAGCGAGAGAAAGTTTTTTTTAGCCAATCTCTGAACCTTAGCTCAAGAAATGTGGCTTAAAATTATATGTCACACCATGTATGACTTTTCATTCATCAGGGTTCTTCATATCATAACTTGTTCAACAAGATACGAAGAAACATATATCTAATTCGGGCAAGACACATTCTACACAAACCATATAACAAGAAAGTTGTACCATTATGTTTTGAATAAAACAAAACTATAAAACATAAGTATTAAATACAAAACGTCAACCTTCTTCGTCCAAAATTGATCCAAAGATCACATATAAAATATGTCGTGTAAAAACATAGGACACATTCTATACAAACCATATAACAAGAAAGTTGTACCATTATGTTTTGCATAAAATACAACTGTAAAACAGAAGTATTAAATACAAAACGTCAACCGTCTTCCTCCAAAATTGATCCAAAGATCACATATAAAATGTGTCGTGTAAAAACCTAAATGAACCTTGCTACAAGATTCAGTACATACATCCCTTATAGACACTACTTCCACTTCCTCATTACTTTGAACCATCAGTTCCTCCTTTATTTGACTTTAATCTAGATATGACCCCTGTACTGTGGAAGCACCTTGATCAGACATTCCACTATATAGTCACTAAGCACTTAATGCAACTATCGTAAATCAGATTCATAAATTGACAAGCTAAGGAGTTACTAATGATCACCGTCTTTCCTTCGAGGCCTTATACTGCTGGTTACTTTATGTCCCTAAGACCTTCATCAGTATTAGATTGACCAACATCAGTATGTGGAGAAGAATTCAGTCTTTCTACCTTCTATCTTAATGTGCTTCATATTGCATCGAGGGTTGTACGAGTAACAAGATTAAGTTTATGCTCCTTAGCAACTTAATAGGAAATCAAAGCATTTAAGTCTCATTCCTCATCCTGTGAATAATATGTCATCACTAGATTACTTAAATTCGGAGGGAGTGTATCTAGAGTCTGGTGAACTATAAAGATATTAGGAAAAGGAATGTGCAACATCTTCCGTCTACTGTGAAGATGACTATTTGTTGATATGTTTTGTTGGTATGTTCTCCTTACTCCCCCTCTTCTCCCGTATATCTTATAGAGAATGATTTTTTATTCAAGGCACTTACCTCAATACTAAATGAGACACTGTACCTCTAGTAGACATTTCGAAGAAGTTATTCACTATGTTTGTGTCCAGAAGTTCACTAAGTAGATGGTCAGGTATGGATTTCTTGATGGTCATAAGACAATTTGTCAGACAGATCCTGGGCTTCAAAGGTTGCTTTATGAGCATTTAAGCTCATAGATATTGGTAGCGATGGCCAATCCATCCGTTTTGTCCATATCAACCTCAATTCTTTTCTTCGTATTGAAACTGGTCAGGGTTTCAATGGTGATACTGATTTTATTGACTGAAAATGTGACTTTATAGTAACTTTAATTAAATCAGCACAAATGTAGGACAACAGCAATACTGAAAGCTATTAGACAGTATCTTTCCTGAAAATCTGATGACACATATTATGAAACACCTGTGGGCTGAATGCATAATTTATGCAACTAGACTTCCACACATAAAAGCAATCGTAGTATGGGCGAATAGGTCATTCAAGCAACAACTTTCCTCTATCCAATGCCTTTATGCACATCTCAAAATATCATGTAAGGCTAACATCTATGGGCAGAATAACCAAACATGAGACCAGAGACATCCCTTAACGTGTAAGCAAAACAATTCAAAATACTGACTCGAAAGGCCACTGTGGTAACTACATTCTCATCAGTATCCCAAAAAGTCCACTAATACAAGGGATACAACTTTATGTCATCCTTACATTCTTTATAGGCATATGGTATGTGACAATATAATTTCAATAAATGCAAAATTAGAATGCACAGTTTCATTGTCACACACCTGTGCTGAAGACATTTTATGAAAACTTTATTATCGTGCATTACTAGATATCGAACTGATCACCCGAGACACGAGAACCTCATGTATCTCCTTTATGGCAAGTTTGTTGCACGAAAATTCACTTAAAAATGATTTCATGATGTCTTTGTTCATTTTTCGATTAATAGTTATGCGATCCCGAACACTAAATATGGGACTCGAGACACGAAACCTTGAAGCATCTCCCTCATGTGATGTCTGAAGTATGAAAATTTGCTTGAAATTGGATCTAGAATACCTTAACTTCTTTTTTTGAGTTAAACTTTAATTTATTATTGATGTAATAAATCTTGAAAAATGGAAAAATTCACTTTAAAAATTTTCGTACTAAGAAACTAACCTAAAACACCCCGGGGCACCCTTACAGGAAATTTGAAATTTTTGTGTATTTTTTTTGGATTTACTGTAGATGATGTTCGTACGATTAACGTCACAGCATGCGCCAGCCTAAATGCGCGGGCCAACATCTAGCACATGACACGCACGCACTCGACACCCGCAAATGCGCCCACATACGCTGGCGTATGTAACAGTCCCGACCTAATTGGGCCACGTGTCAGTTCGTGCATCACACACTCTAGACACGTCCCCCCTCCCACTGTACTGTGCACGGTTGGGTGCGTGTACGACACGAGCCCGACGATACAAAAATTCTTGCCTAAAAAAGGCAATTTTAGACGAGTTTTAGGTTGATTTTTTGACTTCTCGGGCTCATTTTCAATCCGTTTCTCAAGGCTAAACATATGTACACTACTTTCATGCAATACAAGCAAGAAAAAACTGAGAAACCGAAGTGAAATCTCTGAAAAACCTTTGGAGAAAAAAACCAAAAAAACTCTGCTTTTACCACCCGATTACGTCCCTGCTCTGATTCCACGTGTAATACTTAACAGGTCCTTAGTTACGTACCCCAGATCGAACACGAAAGGGAAAAAAACGGAGAAATGCGGAATGTATCTGATTTCAATTCTGAAACTTCAAATAAGCTTTCCGACATCAAAACAATCCCGAATCTACCTCCGTCTTCACAGGAATCCTTTACAACAATGCGGGCTAGGCCTTTCTATAGTTTTCTTAAAACACGAGCTCTGTTAACAGGTCAGAGATTCCTTATGCTTGTGATTGATATGAGCAACTGCAAAAGACCTTAATCTATATGTATAGCTTCCATATCAGGTTTCCCCATCACAAGGCTGATATGGACCAGTTCATACTAAAAGGGATTCATTTTCTATCCGAACTTTGACTCATTAATTTAGATAATTTATTGGGCCACTTTATTACTCTTATTTAGATCAAATTACGTAACCTAACTGATAATTTATTTGAAAACCAAAATTACAATTAATAACTTTCCACTTAAAGGCAAAATTACAAAATTGCCTATAAGGGCACAATTGTCTTACAATATCAAGTTATTTCGACTATGAATCTTTAAAAAATTTTGTGTGAATACTTTGGAAACTTGACTTGAGATAAGTGGGCAATGCTCGTTCGCATCGTCGTTGATCTTTCTCTATAGTGAATAATTATTGTTGACGAAGCTATCTCTAAGGAATATTGTCTTCGGCCTATGATCTGCTTATTAAATTTGCTTTATATCACCTTTGTGAATTATGTGGTTGAAATCTAAAATCACTATCAATAAAGGCAACATGATAGGGATATAATTCGACACTTGTAACAATATAAAGAAGTATGACCGCATTGCTATGAATTTTATATTATGTGTTTCTCTCACACCATTTGATTCCCCATATATACCCATATTTATATTTCTTATGCGCTGTCTTTTTGTCTTAGATGCATTTAATATGTGTTGTCTTTTGGTCTTATATGCATTTAATATGTGTTGTATTTTGTCTTATATGCATTTAACATGTGATGTCTTTTTGTCTTCTATGGATGTAAATGAAGAAAAAAAAACTATGATTTTTATGCATGACTTGAAGTCAGAATACGCTACAACAAAGTAGACATTTAGATACTTTTTCTTGCAACGTTCGAAAAATTGTTGACAAAAGTTATCATATTGCAACGATTTTACAAATCGTCATTAAAACTAAGCCTTTAACAACTAATTAAAAAAGCGTTACAAAGGGACAACATTTCGTGACGAATGGCAAAAACGTCACCAAATGGTGAACATTTAGTGATGATTATAGAAAATTGTCACAAAATGAACCACAATGGGTGACATTTTTAGGTATTCGTTGCTAAATTAACTTATGTTGACACTTTACAAAAATCGTCACCATAATTTGTTAAACATTTGGTGACCAATCTCCGAAATCATCACCAAAGGCTTCACAAATGGTGGCAATTATACAAAATCATCAGTAAAAAGACGTTTGATTTTGTGCTACGTTTTTGACATTGTCAATAAAAGTGACCATTTGGTGACAAAATTTAGAAGCATGACCAAAAGATTAACATTTGGTGATTAATTTTGATAGTCATCACCAAATGTTACACATTCATTGATGATTTCTGAAAATTGTCACTATATAGTCACATTCGATGATGATTTCTAGAAAATGTCAACCCTTCACCAAAGGGTTGACATTTTCTAAATAAGTTCAACTAACATTTTATAATCTGTCATAGCTAATATAGTTTTATTGGAGATTTGTTTTGAATATTTACAACGTATTGTTGAAAAAACACATATCACATAATTTTAAGTGTTAAATAGTGGTATTAATTAATCATAAATATTTATTAAGATTGTCAAAATTAGTTATAAAAATTTAAATAAGTGTATCAATATAATAATATGATATATGGAGTAGTACGAACTTTGAATTAAAAGTTTAACATTTCATACAGTCATTGAACAAGAACAATAATAGTCTACACTAAATAGTACACATTTTGACCCCTAACTAGTAGAGAGATTGTTTGACAAATTCTTACATATACAACAATAAATCAACTTTAAAGTTGAGTTTGGTTGATTTTATCAATAAATTACAATGATATAACTATTTTTTTGGATTTCAAGTGACATGATAGTCGGTAAAGGTTAATCAGTCCTTAATGTATGGATTCTTAAGAATGGTCTTTGCACATTCGAGGGCACCAATTGAAACAGTAACAGTTCTTCCCTTAGGTGTAGGGTTGTTCACACCCTCTTGCAATAATGTTTCTGCTATAGCTAAACTTGTAAAGGATATAATGAATGAGTCACTAGATTTAGTATGGAAGACAAGTTCTCCAGATGAACTACCAGACGAAACAATTTACCTAAAACACAATCAGTATAAAACTTAGATATTGTCAAATTAGTAAATCGTTACACAAACTGAAATTGGAGTGACATGCATACTTGAATGATTAGATGAATTTTATGGACTTGAGTTTTCCAAAACAACCAATTTCCCTAATTCTTTACGAACCATTGTGACATCACTCCTTACTCTATGGGCATACATGTCATCTTCGAGTTTCAAGTAAGCTTAAAACAACATGTCGTATATACCATCAAATGTGAATATCTATAATAGCTTCATAAAGAAAATGAGATGTACATAATAAGGAAAGTGACGTTGTTTAGATGATACTAAACATCTTGAAGCAGAAGATCAGCCATGGAAGGCAAACAATCATTAATGTATAAAAGGGAGATTTTTTCTGCATTGTTTATTTCTTCACTTGGGACAGTTTTGCCACACTCCTCCTAACGGAACGAATTAGTACCATCCGGAACCAGTCTCCATGCCGACATTCCTTGATTAATAATGTTAATAGGTATATTCCATAAATGTCGATTTAGAATAAAATGATGATATGCTCAACTCCAATTTCAATGATAAGTGAAAGTAGTCTCGTTTAGCACTTATACATCTTCAATGTGCCTGATGATATGAAAGTTACCCTTACTAAAATTTAAAAAATCTATTGTGTAGTTTGTATCATATGCAAAATTTAAAATTTAAAGTAAAATAGACATGACTATGTTCTTGATGTACAAAAACATAGTATTACTAGGCTTAAACTATGTCAGTGGTAGTGACGACGATGAAGAGTCTTAGTTTGTATATGACCTGTAATTATTTTTTATATAAAATGCATTCCATTTTAATGTTTATTTTATTTCAATTTATTATTATTGAAAAAAGATGTCACCAACATTAATTATAAAATGTAACTAATTTATATTTCAAACTATCTTAAAAATTGTAATAAATTAAAAATAAATTTGTTTTTAACAATTATAATAAAATTTAAATTTAAAATAAAATTTTTTTCACTAAAAAATATTAGCTACCAAAACAAAATCGTCACAAAATGTTATTACCTATGTTTACAAAAACGTCTCTAAAAAAATTTACCTACAACAAGAAATTAGTAGCTAAGACTGTTTTGCTATAAAAACAGAATCGTCATTAAAAAGTATTACCTACCATAAAAAACCATCACAAAATGTTGTTACCAATGTTTACAAGAACGTCTCTAAAAATATTTACCTATAACAAACAATTAGTAGCTAAAACTATTCTGCTACAAAAAAAATTATCACTAAAAATAATTACCTACAACTATGGATTAGTAGTTAAAACCTTTTATCTATGAAATGTATACGTTGCAAAATCCTATCTATGACATTCTTCATTCTCATTGGTTATATGTTTTACCGAAGAAATTATTGTGTCTTCAAAACCTTTTTGTGACGATTTCAAGAAAATGTTGAGGATATGGTTTTGCTATCAGAATTTAGCAACCATTAAAGTGACGATTATTTTTCATCGCAAATTAATATTTGCAATAATGTTTTAATATTTAGTGACGTTTGACTTCGTCGCCAATAAGCTTATCTGTTGTAGTGATATATAGTTTATGATCACCAAAGTGACCAAGATAGAATGATTAAAGTATCATGCATAAAATGGTCATTTATTCGTGACATTCATAAAATACCAATTAGGAAAATTGATGAATAAATGACGTTTATTGATTATTAGAACTTTAGTATTTGCCGAAAAGAAAATCATTTATTCTATGGTCAATGAGCATGATTGAAGAAATTAAATTTCTTAAGTTAAATATATTTTGTTTATCTAGAGATGACATATGTGTTTGGTTAAGAATTTTAATTTTTTGATAATGATGAAAAGTGACATTTATTTATGATTGTGTGTTGTAGTATATACCTAAAGGTGTTTTAATGGTTTGAACTTCTCTTAATGAAATGAACAAGTCAATTTCCACTTAGGTTCATTGGATCTTGACTTTGCAGTTTTGGAAGAAAACCCCGCTACTATTACTGATTTAAGTAGTGAGGAAGAGAAGTCCAAATATAAAGCTTGGATATGGTCTAACAAATTGAGCCTTATGTTTATGTGAATGACCATAGTGAATAACATTAAGACTAATATTCCATGAACAGAAAATGCAAAGGAATACCTAAAGTTTGTGGAGGAATGCTTTTGTTCTATAGACAGTCATTTATTGGTACACTAATGGCACAACTCACGACCATGAAGTTTGAGGGGTAACGGAGTATGCAAGAACATAATATTGTAGCAAGATTGAAGTAATTAGACATGGTTATAGATGACTCCTTTCTGGTTCAGAATACTGAACTCACTACCTTTTGAATATGGTGCTTTTCAAATTAACTATAACACTATTAAGGAAAAGTGGGGGGTTGATAAATATACTAATAGGCTTATTTAAAAGGAAAACAAACTAAAGAACATAGGAAGTCATTTAGTCAACCTCACATTTCAAAGAGCCAGTAAACCATAAAAGGTAAAAGCCAAAAGTTTTAAGAAAAAGAAAAGGCCTGCTAAAGCACCTCGGGCTAAAAAGAAGGAATAAAATGATGATAGGTGATGGTTATGTAAGAAAGAAGGACACTATTAGAAAGATTACATTAAATGTAAGGTATGATTCGAAAATAAAGGTATATCTAAGACTTTTGTATGTTTCGAATCTAATTGATGCTCCTTATAATACTTGGTGGCTTGATTTTGGAGCTACTATTAATGTATTCAATACGATGTAGGGATTCCTTATGATCCAAACCATAAGCCAAACTGAGAATTTCCTATGTATGGGAAATCGTAATAAGGCTCGAATTGAAGGCATAGGACTTATCGTTTGGTCTTAGATACCAGTAATTATTTATACTTATTAAAGACTCTTTATGTACCTTCAATTTTTAGGAATACGCTTCATATAAAGAAGAAATTGTTTTGTTTCTCTTATGTTCAAGATACCATTATAAATGATCACATCACTAGCTTTAATTAGTTAGTTACTAATTTAATGAATTTGGATGTGACATTTGAAGATGAAGATCTAGCTTTGATATTGTTAGGATCCCTTCCTGAGGCGTTTAAGTTTCTTGAAACTACTCTACTTCATGGGAAGGTTAATGTGTTACAACTGCTTTGTACAGTCATGAATTGAGAAGGAAGACAAAGGAAGAACATACAAGTGGAGCAGCAAAAGCTTTAGTAGTCAAAAGTTGTTTGTAGAGCCAAATTAAAGAAAGAAAAGGAGATTGAAGTCAAGGCTCAAATTGAGAAAAGATGAATGTGCTTTTTTTCAGGAAAGAGGGCAATGAAAATTTGATTATCCAAAGCTAAAGAATAAAAACAAACTTGATACTAGCAAGGCTGTTGCAAATTTGAATATTGATGAATATGAAGATACAGACTCAGATCTTTCATTGGTTGTTAAATCCTCAATAAACCCTTCTAGTCCATGGCTGCTCAATTCAGGGTGTAGTTATCACATGTGTCCTAATCGGGATTGGTTCTGTGACTTTAGAGAGCTAGAAGGTGGAGTTGTTTACACAATAAATGACAATCCCTACATAAAAAAAATGGGATTGTTTCAATTTGCTTAAGGAATCACGATGGAATAACCAGGACTCTAACAGATGTCAGATACATGTCAAGTTAGACAAAGAATCTCATTTCTGTAGGAGTTTTAGAATCAAAGGGCTATACTATAAATGCAGCACATAGAGTAATGAAATTCATCTCTGGTGCAATTATGATAGTAAAAGGAATTCAAAGAAACAATAACCTATATTATTACCAAGGTAATGCAGTTATTGGAACAACATTAGTAGCTTCTGATGATGATCAAGAGCTAGAAGCAGTTAGGTTGTGGCATATATGCTTAGGACATGTAAGTAAAAAATTCTTGAAGATATTAGTAAAAAATCCTTGAAGATATTGGTAAATCAAGAATTATTCAAAGGAGTTCAGGCCTACAAATTAGAATTCTGTGAACATTGTGTCAAAGGAAGTAGAAAAGAGTGAAATTCAGCATTGCAATCCATGATACAAAGGTTATTTTAGGTTATGTTCACTCTGATGTGAAAACAGCTTCTTTGGGAGGAAAACACTATTATGTGACCTTTGTTGATAATTTTTCCTGAAGAGTATGGGTGTATACTATGAAGACTAAGGATGAAGCACTAAGAGTTTTCCTTAAATGGAAGAAGATGGTGGAAATAGGTAGAAGGATCAAGCGTCTCTATACAGACAATGATGGGAAGTACATGAGTGATCCATTTTTAAAAGTCTACAAAGATGAAGGTATTGTCAAACACTTCACAGTCAGGGATACACTACAACAAAATGGGGTGACAAAACGTATGAACTGGACATTGCTGGAGAAAGTTCAATATATGCTATCTAATGCTAGGTTGGGCAGAGAATTTTAGGTTGAGGTTGTTACATATGCTTTCCATCTCATTAATCTCCTTCCATCAACTGCTATTGGTGGTAAAACACCTTTGGAAAAATGGTTTGGAAAACTTGTTACAGATTACGATTCCTTACATGTGTTTGGTTCCACTACATACTATCATGTTAAGGAGTCAAAGTTGGTTCCACATGAAAAGAAAGCAATTTTTATAGGGATCACCTCCAGTGTTCGAAGATATCATCTTTGATGCCCAGAGTCAAAGAAAATAATTTTTGGCATGGATGTTACCTTTGACGAATCTACCATGTTAAGAAATGTGACAACTAAAAATGTTAAGCAGACAGATGGTACTCCAAAACAGGTAGAGTTTGAAAGAAGAATTGTTACCTCAGCAAATGATGAAGTAGATGTAGAAACTCCTATAGTAAAAGAGGAGCCAAATGAAGAAGAGGTTCCAACCTAAGAATCTCTACAGCAACAATTACCAATTGCATTGAGAAAGCCAAAAAGGAACATTCAAGTACCTGCTTGTTATGTTAATATGGTGGCTTATGCGTCTCCAATTGAAATTGATGACATTCTTACCACTTATAAGGAAGCATTCCAAAGTTCAGAAGAAGATAAATGAGGAATGCCATGAATGAAGAAATAAATTCCCTTCATAAGAATCAGACGTGGAAGCTAGCTAGTATCCTAAAAGGAAAGAAGGTAATTGTATGCAAATGGGTATATACAAAGAAAGTTGGATTTCGTGATAAGGAATATGTTTGCTACAAAGCAAGGCTTGTGGCCAAAGGCTATGCTCAAACGGAGGGAATTGATTATAATGAAGTTTTTTCTCCAGTTGTAAAACATTCCTCCATTCGAATTTTGTTGGCTTTGGTAGCGCAGTTTGATGTGGAACTAGTTCAATTGGATGTAAAAACACAGTTTTTACATTTAGACTTAGAGGAGGAATTTTATATGACTCAGCCCGAAAGTTTTTAAGTTGTTGGAAAAAAGAATATGGTGTGCAAGCATGAAAAATCATTGTACGGATTGAAGCAATCTCCAAGGTAGTGGCACAAGCGATTTGACAAGTTTATGATGGGGCAAAAGTACACAAGAAGCAAATATGACAAATGCGTATATTTTTACAAGCTATAAGATGGATCCTATATCTATCTTCCCCTATATGTTGATGATATCCTGATAGCTTCAAAGAATCAAAGAGAAATTGAGAGATTGAAGATTCAATTGAATCAGAAGTTTGAAATGTAGGATCTGGGTGAAACTAAGAAAATTCTCGGTATGGAGATAAGTAGAGACAGAAAGTTGGGGAGATTATGTTTAACTCAAAAGCAATATTTGAAAAAGGTACTACAACGTTTTGGCAGGAATGAAAAGTCAAAACTTGTTAGTACTTCGCTCGCTTCTCATATAAAGCTCAGTGCATCCTTATCTCCAAAAAAAGATGCAGAATGAGAGTACATGACCAAATTACCGTATGTGAATGTGGTTGATAGCTTGATGTACACTATGGTGTGTATAAGGCCTCACATTTCACAGGCAGTTAGGTTTGTGAGTAGGTATATGCATAATCTAGGCAAGGAGCATTGATAAGCTATGAAATGGATTCTATGGTACATTCTGAACACCGTAGATGTTGGTTTAATATTTCAAAGGGATAAGCAAGAGAGTCAATGTGTAGTTAGATATTGTGATTTCAACTATGTCGATGATTTAGATAAACGTTGATCAACTACTGGCTATATGTTTACTCATGCAAAGGCACCAGTTAGTTGAAGGTCTACCTTATAGTCAATAGTTGCTTTGTCGACTATGGAGGCAGAGTATATGGCAGCTACAGAGGCTAAGAAGGAGACAATTTGGCTTCAAGGATTGCTGGGTGAGTTTGGGGTTCAATAGAAGCACATCAAAGTGCATTGTGATAGTTAGAGTGCTATCTTTTTAGCAAAGAACCATGTTTTCCACGCAAAGACAAAGCATATCAATGTCTATTATCACTTTATATGAGAGGTTCTAGAAGACGGTGGAGTAGCAATCCAGAAGATTAAGACTACTGAGAATTCTACTAATATGATGGCAAAGGTGGTGACTACAATCAAGTTCCAACATTATTTGAACTTGATCAATATTGTTAAAATTTGAAGATGGGCGCTTTGAAGCGCATTTGAAAAAAATGAGTTTTGTGAGAAATTTGCAAAAAATAAAGAAATATGTCAAGGTGGAGAATTATTGACTTATCACATATTTTGATATCCTATATTGGAAAATTGTAAAGATGAGAGAGCCTCCTTAAGCTATAAAAGGAGAGGTTTTTCATCTTTATCTAACATCCAAAATTTTGCCTATCTTTCCTTAAGACAAATATTTCTTCTCTCCTTTTTGTTGTATTTCACTTGTATTATTTTCTAAAAATAGTGAAATATCAATTTAGTCGTGTTCGAGGAAGTAGATATAATAGGCTGAACCTCGCCAAATTCTAATGTTCTTTATTTGTCTGTTTAATAACTATTGTAGGGTATAGTTGTAGTGAATTATTGTACTATTAAATTACAAGTCCAGGAAAATTTTGTCTAGAAAATTAGGTTTTAAGTGGGACTATTTGTGGTCCTTCAATTTTTCTTGAAAATTTACCTGGTGTAACTTTTTAGTATAATCGTTCACACTTTATTCACCTAAGCAATAGTACTTAATGTGAATTTGTTATTATTGGTGAAATTAACCCAAATTTCACAACTTCATCTTCATCTTGATCTTGTAGCTTTACTTGTCTCAGATCCCTCTTTCGACGAGAGGCTGTAAACATTCATTTTGTATATGCAGGTTGGAAAATGAAATGAATCACCATCCCGAACACTTCCGAATATGTGTGGTTGTTTTTACAAGCCTGCAAACTTGACGAGTCTGACAGTCTTACTTCAAATTTTACTCAATGAAAAGACAACTGCCAAAAGCTAACTAACCTTAATAATAGGATTGATAGTCTAGGTTACATAAAAAAGTCTCTTGAGGTCGGTGAAATTAAATTTATGATGTCGTACTTGCAGTAGTCAGGTCAAAGCGATACGTTTACAGAAGCGAGAAAGGATATGCCACTTCTAGACATTTGTGGAAATGTAGATTAATGTGAGTCTTAGGAAGTCCTTTTGTTGTGCCTATATTTGGATACTTTGAGAGGAGGCATTGCACAGAATTTTAAGTAACAGGTAACATGTTCATTCTTATTGCTGCAAAGTTACATTGGAAGTAATTCTTTCTACCAGTTTTTCTAACATTTAGTATCAGTCATTATATTGGGTTTGTACATTAATCAGTAGGTTACTTGTTTGAGGGTCTTGGAAATAATTAGCAGCAGAAACACTTCATGGGATTCCTTCCTTTCGATCGCCTGTACTTTGCCTTTTCTTTCACTGCAGACTCTTCGTTCCTTCTTTTCTCCTCCAGCTGCTTTCTTGCTCCGTCAGCAATCAGATCAATTCTGGCTAACTTGTTTTTATAATGCTGTAAGTTTCTTTCCCTTCTCAGCTCCAATTCAATCTACTCTTAGCAGTGATAAAGCTTATCAGTACCATTCTTTCAATCCTGACAACACCAAAATAAATTACAGACCTTTTTCCGTTCCATATGGAGATTGGCCTGCATCTTCTTTGCATTCTCCCAAGCAAGGATGTTAGATTTTTGCTTTTCATTCCTGCAATTTTGATCTTGCTAAGGAGACAGAAAAAGAGAAGAGAAAGAGCAGGGACAAAGTCCAATTTTTGCTATGACTGAAGAAGATTAGTGATAAAGCTTAAACATTTTTAGTTTATTTATCTTTTACCTTTATTTTATCTAGTGGAGAAAAGAATGTCATTGGACAGTTAGCTCAAGTTTGTTGGTACGTACCATTTATTCAGCTTTCGCAGCTGAGCCATTTCCCATGAGTCTGCTCCAGTTTCCACATGTCTTCTTGATGAACTTGCATTATGTCTTGCATCTATTGCATTTCTTGATGAAGAAGAATGGCTAGGCTTTCTGCTTGACAAACCTTTTTCTGACAACCTTTGATCCTGTTGATTTGGTATTCTAACAGAAACTTCGCCTGGTAAACAGTTCACATTACAGACCTGGTGATAGGTTGTTACAAAAGTCATGTTTTAGCTTCAACCAGTACCTGTATCTTTTACTTCCTTCCAAGAGGCACGTCTAGCCAAATTAGCAGAACTGGAAACGGTATGATGTTCTTTTTTTGTTCCCATGTCTAATTTTGACTTCTCGAAATCCTGTCTCATTGTCTTATGATGATCTTCTTGGGAGTAAATGACAAAAGCAGTGGCAGCAACAGCAGCTGCAAACTCGTCGTCTTCGAGATTGAATTTCGGACTGGTCATTCAATAAATCTGTCGTTAGAACTAGCTCCGAACCTTGCTACTTGGACAGCCTTGCAGATGCTTTCTGTTATTATTATTCACTTCTGCAGAACATTGAATTCGGCCCAATGGCCCGTTAGATAATCTCTTTTCATGCTCATGCAGAATAGAAATATATTAAGCTTAAGTAGTCTATATTATCAGTGACTGTTATCACTGCATATATGTGTGTGTGTATATATATATATAACAATAGACCAGAGTGCCTTTTTCTAACAATAGACTGCTGAAATTGTATCTTCCATGCATGTGCCACTTCTATATTCCTCCTGTCCTGGACCAGAAAATCTTCCTGTAGCTAGATTGTCAACAAGATAGAGGAGAGTTAATATCTCGATCTAGTGAAAGTTATTTTAACTTTAAAAATAATATTAATTTTATTATTGATTTTTTAAAAAAAATTATGATAAAATCAAATATCAATTTATGTAAAATGAAATATATGCACAATGTTAAGATTATATATTTAATCTATATATATTAAAGTTTTTAAAGTACTTTAGTTATTTTAAAATAAGTATATATTAAATGTTAGATAATAAATTTTCTATTTAAAAAATCAAAAATCAATTTACACATATGTTAATCTTTTTTGTATTTGTTATAAATTTATGAAAATTATTAAAAATATTATAAAATTAGAATTTATTAGTACAGAACATTATATTTGTTAATTAAATATAAATTCTTTATAATAATTAACAGTGAATTATTATAAATAAAAGCAAATATATTAAATAGAAATATTTATATCAGTTTAAATAAGTAATCAAATAAAAAAGTACGGAATACGGAATACGGAACTTAATTCGACGTACATCTGAAAGAGAGACAAGCAGAGAATGAAATATATATAGGCCGGGTCCTTGACAACGGCTATATTGTTTCCATTTTCTCTTAGCTTCTGGTTTCATACATGAAACAATCCATTACGGTATTATTTTGCCACAACAGATTCTGTAGCATGCATTTGCAGAGGTAATTGTCTCAGACTCAAAATAATGCAAAATCTAATCCCTATAACACTTGAAGATCTTGCTTTCGCAGATAAACAAAAGAAGAAATGACAATTTCTTATGTACCTCTTATGTTTGAAACTCTCTGTGCTCCAAAACCTATGCAAATATGGACGGAGCTGTATCTGAACTCAGCTTTATTGTTTATTGCTTGCTGCGCTCTTCCTGGGAAGTAGTTGATTTTGGAGCAGACTCTAGAATAAGAGCCTAGTATGAAAGCATTTGTAGTGATTCCATCAACTTTAGCTAATGCACCGGAGAATGGTGCAAGCAAAGTGAGAGTTGCTTTCCATGTGGAATATCTAATCTTATGAAAGGAGCAAAGGATCTCCAACCTTCCCTCTCCTGTTTTTTAATGTTGTTGTCAACTTTTAATTGTTCATTTCTCTCTGTCTGGCAACAAATTATGTCATCTTGGGATGTAAGTTATAGGTATTGTCACTGAAGATTACTCAAAAGTTCGACGAGAAACTGCCAAAACTCATCACATTCATCTATAGTTTGTTCCGAATCCGCTAGGCCAGTTTATTATGTGACGCATCACCAACAATATTCCTTTAGATGGTGGAAATGGTATCGAATACCCATTTTGACAGGCAATAGAGCTCGTGGTTTTGGATTCCTTGCTTGTTGTGATCACCGTCTTGAGCTGGCTTCATTCTTGGGTTAACACCATCCTTTAGCTGTTTCATGGCAAACAAATATGATAAAAAATGAGGGATGTGTAAGTTTGGAGCAGTGTATCCGAGGGAATGGTTGAGTTGGTGGTCGGAGAATTAGCTACAATTTTATTATTCATCCTTTGATTCATCAATCTTACATTACTTTGATAATTTATTTAGAATAAATGATGTAAGGAGAAATTGATTTTGTCTGCATTATAAAAAATCTTGAAGCTAAGGGGTGTTTGGTTGATGGGTTTAGGAAGGGGTTAACGGGTAAGGAATAAAAACTGACAACCTGTTTAGTTCACGGAATGGAATAGATAAGGAATAGAATAGTTATTCTTTGGAATAGAAAAGATGAGAAATAAAATAGAATGTGTATTACTTTTGTTGGACCAATGGAGGTTGACAAATTAAATCCTTCTTTGTTTTGATAATAATAAAACTTAAAGAATTGGTTAAGTAATAATTTCATGTATTTTGGATTGATATTCAATTAAAGAATTAATACAAATCAAGTTTGACATATTCAAGAGATAGACAACGTGCAAGAGATTATGTAAGATCAGATCATGGATGAAGAGTTCAAACTAGTATCTCAACAAACAAAGCTTGAAGATTATGTAAAATCTGTCATGAGATCCAGCACTAGTCGACTATAATGTGGCAAGTTGACTAATAATATTAGATCTGTCAGTTCGTGCCAAGATAAGTCGATCAACACGTTGCAAGTCGACTAAAAACAACAGACCTGTAAGGTGGATAAATGAACTAGTCAACTATCAATGTATTAGTCGACTATTCGAAGAGCGGAGCAAAAAGTTTAAGAAAAACGTTAGTGATAGTTGACTGATACTTTGAAGACAAGTTGACTATAATGTACTAGTCAACTATTATACCTCGACTAGTCGACTATTAGGTGCAGCTGAACAAAATCTGACCGAGTCAATTGATTTTAAATGGGAAGAAAATCATAATACAACGGCTACAAGCAATCTACAATGGATAGAAGAATGCCACAACGTCTAGAAAGCATCTAGAAGCCTACAAATAAATATTGGAACATCAAATGATCGTAGATACAAGTCCAAAGTGAAGAAAAGTTACATAGTTCCCTATTTGCTCTCAACTTTGCTCTTAGATTGTCCTTAATTCTATTCTGCTGTACTGAGCATTATCATTTCAATTACCTATCATTGTGATTATTGTGAGTTGAGTG
>JAOSBN010012247.1:0-18249 GCA_027563595.1 Erythroxylum suave | reverse complement strand
GTCAGGGACGCAAACGCTGTGGCAGTTCCTCAAGATGGAAAGAGCCAAGTCGCAAGCAAATTCTTTGCACTCCTCGTATAAATACCGCTCTTTCCATCGCTTAATTTCCTCAACCCTCTGCTCCCTGACGGAGCCTTGCAACTCCAGCAGCTTCCGCTTGGCCTTCATCTTATCCACCACCACCTCATGACAGTCTTGGAGGACTTTCATACGGAGCTCCTCCTCCATTTTTGCCTTCGAATTGGCGTTGAGCACTTCTCCCCTTAGGCCCTCATTACTAAGCCACAGCGTTCGACACTCCTCCTCCCCCAAAACGAGTTGAGCTCTCAAAACACTCTTCTCTTCCTCCCAAGCACCCTTCTCTTCCTCCAGTGAAAAGAGCTGAGCCCGAAAAACGTCCCTTCCCTCCTTCGCCTCTGCAAGTTCAGCTCTTAAAGCATTAACCTGCTCGAGAAGATTGTGAACCTCCCGGTCCATCGTTCTGTTAACTTCATTGAGCTGATCGATACGTTGATGCATTACAGAGGCGAACGCCAGATCCCCCGCACAGCCGCGGACGAGTCTAGCCATCAGCTCTTTGTCACTCAGCGTATCCATAAACTTCTCGTCCACAAGAGGAACAACCTTCTGGGCGATATGTAGAGCGACGTTGGTGTCCTTAATCGATGTAGCCGTATCAAGGCTGATCGTGGACACCCACTTTTCACCGCTGGAGGCTCACTCTTTCCCTTTGCCTTTGCTCAATCGGGGCACTCGCTCCTCCCCCTTTCCTCCACTCTGAGCGATCCTTTTCCTTTTGAGCGGTGGCTCCATTTCCTCCTCCGTATCCGCTCGGACGTCAGCCACCGGTGGGATCGGCAACGAGGCAGGCTCGTCAAGATGATGCTCACTTTCTGGAAGGGCCAGCAATGTTGTAGACTGGTCACGCATTGTCGGCTGAACGACATCTCTGCTGAGCTCCGCCTCCTTCCTTGAAGTCTTAGGCCCTTTGCGTTGGCCCTTAGCTTGGGAAGAACTGGAAGCCCCGGCGAGATCCTTGAGCTTTGCCATGGCTGCACAATTATAGAAGCAGCTCAGAAATCGAAACTAATATTTGTGAATACAACAAATAGTTAAACTATGAGGAGTTAACCAGGCGGGGTAGTTTCCTTTTCTAGCCCGCTAATTCAAGGAGGGGGATCAATTAAAAATGCATCGGCTGATGCCCCTCCACGATATCCCAGAATAAGGCTCTCGAAAGAATACCGACCGAGCGCCTTGATCTTATCGACCACTTCCAATTCTTCCCTAGTAAGGGACAGATTGGAGATGTCGTTCCATCGCTCGGACAAGGGATATCTCCATACCCTGGACTCGTGGATAGATCCTGGGGGTCTCACAAAGAAATACTTCGTCTTCCAGGCCTTGATTGACGAAGCTGTCCCAGCCGGATGATACATCGCGTCCCTATACTGGAAATGAGGAATTCCGGCCCCGACACTAGAGCTCTGGTTCATTCTCAAAAGGTAGCGCAGAATGCCGATCGATGAGAGACATCCGAAGTGATGGCACAGCAGAGCCAGACCATTAATGAACCTCCAACCGTTCGGCGGAATCTGGCTCGGCCTTAATTGGTAGGTGCAGCATACTTCATCGATAATAGGGGTGTACGGAAGCTGCATGTCGTCGACTGAGAAAAAATTGTCTGAAACAGCGAAGTACCCACCTGGGCTGCTATAAATCCGTTTGCTCTTGCCAGCCAGCCTAGGTCCTCAAGACGAAGGGATATCATTCTTGAAAATCGACTGGATCAGTTCCCTCTCGGTCATCGTCGAAGGGTCGCTTGGTGGCTTTTCAACAATTTGCCCATCCTTCCGGGCACTCGCTCCAACTTCCTCATCCCCCCTTGCTTTCGACGCTTCATTTCTGCCAACTTTCGGCACCTTCACTATTTCCGCTGCTACCTCCGACGGCCCAACAATCTGTAAAGCGCTCTCGGCGGTCGGTTCCTGATGAAGCTCCCTAAGAATCGTACTCATTTCTTCGCTAAGACCCGGGGATGCCCGTGGCAAAGGCCGGCGAGGAGGTGACGAAAAAGAAGAGAGGGAGCTAGCTTCGTTCCTAAGTTTAGGGCTAGTCGAAGACATGTTTACTAAAAATAAAACTTACAGGACGAAGGGAAGAAGGGCGTACCTAGTTTAGAAATCGAAGTCGGGAATGGAAACGGTGGTGAAAGGTGAATTCCGGTGACTGCAAGAAGAAAGAGAGTGAAGACAAAGATGCAGAAGATTCAGAAATGAGTACGCGAAATAGAAAGTGAAGGAAATTCGTCGACCCCGAGTAGTTATAACCGAGATCAACTGAACGGGCCTATCAATCAGAGTCGGATGCGTGGCAAAATCTGAGTCATGCAAATTAGGGTTATAAAGTGCCCCAAGCGACGCGATGGTTGAACGGACACCCATGACAGCTGCGCAGCAGTTAAAAGGACACCTCGTTTCAAGCAGCAGTTAAAAGGAGACCTCGTTTCAAATCTTGAAAACCTGTCAGAGGGCACGCGCAATCAGAAATGATTAAACCAAATGACTTCATTCGCTAGGCGTCGACATTCAGCCGATCGATCTTAGCACGAGCTATCATACACATATATTGAGCGTTGAAGTCCGACCGGTCGGGCCTATCACAAGCTGTTATACAGATGAGCTGCATAGTCCTTGTGTACTCCTTCGACCCTTCTCCCTGGTCAGACTCGAGGAGTAGGGGGGCTTATGGTTGGATCGGTCGTGCTAGGCCTAAGTCCAGACTCATAATGACGCATGGGCCGTTCGGCCCACCCCTTGATGATTGACCTAATGCCCGAAGGTATTAGCTATATAAATTCATTACCTCATTATAAAAAAGGTACGACTCTCGAAAAACCTAGTATTCTTTATTCACTAGCCGCCAAAACTCTCACAAAAGACTAACTTGAGCATCGGAGGGGCCTACCGGCAGTCAACCCCCGGTGTGCCTTATTGTTTTGCAGGTATTTTAGTGCCAAAGTCAACCAATCCTATGGATCCAAGCAGCAGCGCCCAGCCCCATCAAAATCAGACAGAACCACCTATCTTCTTTCTTAGATATAGATCTAACTCTGGCTGGACAATAACTGTAGGAATCACTTTTTTACATGCCATTCTCCAATCTAGCAATGAAGGATTCAACAACTTTTTTTCTTTTTTTTTTGTACATTTTTACCCATCTTAGTTTCTTAATACGATAATTTAAATTCTAATAATCTGTGCAAGATCAGAGATGGGGCACAAATATTAGAATCTTGTAAAATAATTCCTTTCTAGGAAAATTATAGCAATAGATAGAAACAATTGAACCCCATATAAGCCTACTTCTGATCCCGTCTGCGCCGTAAACATGAATACAGCCAATTTGCTTTGGCTACGATGGAGGATACTCCGAGCAACCCTTTTGATTATAATTTATATGAAGGTCTTCTTAAAAGGATATAGATTAGCTTTAAAGTAAAAATAAAATAAAGGAATAAAAATTATTATGTATTCCAAAATAAGTTTTTAGTTTGTGTGATTGTTGAAATCAACAAAACTGCATTTGTAAATAAAGGCAAGAATATAAAGAGAGTGATGGACCCAAATGACTATAAACAACTAAGAAAATAGTAGAAGACTGAAAGGTATCCCAAAAAAAACATCGGCAAAGGAACTTGGTTGACACACATACACACACATATATGTATATAAATAAAAGAGAATAAATACACAAGAAAAAAACGAACAAACGTAGAAGATGTAAATATACAAGACGACAATCTTGGATTTATTATGTCTTTCTTTTCAGCTAGGAGTCTCCCCTTGACAAAGGCGCTTGCTTTTTTCTTCTTTTCTGGGTGTCATTCATGGCTGTTTGAACAATTGTCTTTGTTGCAATTCCCACTTCCAGTGAATCAAACTTTCACAAATTAGGTCACTTTCAGGTCAGAATAAAAGACCTCTTTTATTTCTATGACAGAACTACAACAAAATAAGCTAGCCCTGGAAATCCCAGTTGGTGTTTCTAAGTTTAATTTTGTAGATGGCACTTGGCAATCTGTTGTTAGATGTCTCTTGCTTCGTCATTTTTCTTCAATTATCTTCCTTGTCTAACTATTAGTATGTACTTTTAGGAACCCAAAAATTGGTCGCTAAAAGTATTTGAATCGTTTAGCGACGATTTAAACTTGTTATCAATATAATCGCCAAATTCCCATCGGTAAAAAGAATAGGTTACATTCTTTCATATTTGTTGCTAAGATATTTTGCCTACGCGTAGCGATAAAGTACTAGTGACAATTTTAAAAGTTACTGCCAAGATTTTTTCTCTACAAAATATTTTCGTAGTGAAACATTATTTGCTACTTTTCCCAAATTTTTATCTACATTTTTTTAATCGTAGTCAAATTCAAACTATAAGCGACATTTTTGGAAATGTAACATAAAACTTTTACTTTAATATACATTTTAACTAAATGTTATACCATATTAATTAGAATTATGTGTGACATTTTTGTTCCATATTGTTGTATATATTATTTCAATTTTTTGTTGTTAATTTATTATACAAAAATATAATAAAAATAAACATTAGAAGCATTGTATACTAAAAACAAAATATTATTAAATTAGATCACGTACAAAATTTTAATTAAAACTTAAAAAATTTACATACAAAATAAAAAATACAAATATTAAAATAGTCACTTAGACTCGTCTTCATTTTCACTGCTTACATAAGCTGGGTCAAATAATTTTCTTAGGTACTTGTCATATTTGGCCACCTTTTTTTTAAGGGACTCATTTTCCTTTTCAAGATGTTGAATGTTTTTGGTTCTGATAGGGATGGAGTAGTTGACTTGGGTCCAAACCGAAGCCCTTTCATATATATGGATTGTGTACTAAGCACCTTTTTGCAAATGTAGTCTACATTTGACTCATTTTCGTCAAACATTAATGTTTTCAACAACACTAGTATCTTATTCTAAAATTTTAAAAAATCAATATTCAATTCAAATATTATTAGTTAGTATCATATAAATAAATAAACTTAAAATTTAAACATATTTTTATACTTACATAACTATTGTGCGCTTCTTCAGACATATAACCTTGACCTTTGACCTTCCTTATAGTGTGTCAGTTTGTAGAGTGTGATACTATCACACTCTTCTTCATTTAGTTCCTTTCGACTCTATTTAATGGAAAAAATAAACACAATAAATAATGTTATGCTTACTGATATAGTTATAACTTCTAAATAAAGAACTTATATATTCATTTCGCATATAGCACTCCGCGTCTACCAATTACGTATCCGTACATCCCAAGGACATACGAACACATGCCCTATGAAAATGGCATGCTAGAATAGTTAAATATAACTTAATTTAAAATTTTCTCAAGTATCACACGTATTTGAATATATCCAAAATCATTCACGGCCCATATCATCTGCAACCATATCTTAAACAAATCAGTGTTCAATTTAAATCATTTTGTTTACAAAACACTTCCATTCATAAAGTCATTACAAAGTACAATTATTCGTATACACATTGTACATTAGTTTTGGAATACAATGTTTAATACAGAAAGATTGAAGATATATGCAGGTGCAATATGATCCTAACTTCTATCTCTTATCCGACTGCAGTGGCTATACTCCAATTTGTCTAATTGGATATCCTCTGAACTTGAAAGTCAACGTTGCAATTTTAGTAAGTTTTGCAAACTAAGTGAACTAACCATGCTCGATGGCTCACTCATATCACATGACATATAGTTTGCAGACAATTTACTTTATCATATAAAGCACATCACTTCACAATTCAACATATAGCTTCAAATATCATTTTGTTCACTTAGTTCAAATTTCTGATCAGGAACAATTCAAAAACTATGTTTTGATCATTTAAAACATACATACCAATGGTATATGCAATGCACATGTGACTCATTCAATTATTACATTATTGTAATTGACTGTCTTTTTAACTGTCCCGTATCTATTGTGGATACTAGGCTCATTAATAACTATCCCGTATCTGTTAGGGATACTGGGCTCATTACACATAGTAAGCTGGAGGCTCTTACCACATTATGAGCTTTAAGCTCTTTTTCAGTGGCTTCTCCAGTCACAACTGCCTTTATCTTATCATGCATATCATGTAATGAAATGCATCACATCACATATAGTCAATCAATCGTTTTTATTCATTTTCACATTCACTTTCACCTTTTTCATTAGACCTAAGTCCAACATTTAACATTTGAGTTGAGTACACTTATGTCAGTCAAATTCACAGACAATGAGCACTTCTAATGAAATTCTCATGCATCAAACGCCTCAGACTATCAATGTTTGGAATCAACACATTCACATCACTAATAATTCACATTTGGCATTCAAGTAAAGATATGCAATTTAGTGATAAGATCTAGGTTACTCATAGTATGCTACAGATAGCTATTGCCTCGATGTCCCGGCAGTGTCTGGATGTTGTCACTCTATTAGCAATTCTATATCATGCAATATACATTTACACATTACTAATTTGCACAATTACATTAATACTCAATCATACACATATATATATGTGTTATGTATAATGCATGCTCAGTTTGACTACTCCAGGTATGTTTCCTTGCTTCTTTTATTATTTAAACATCATCATTTGAGTATATCTAGCTTGCACTTGAGTTCATAACTCAAAGAAATTGGTTATTCTAATATCATAAATCAATCATTCATCATTTCTTTTCTAGCATTATATGATCATATAATATTCAATTCTCATTCACCTTCACTTAAATACATATTACTCATCTCCTTTGAATCACAATTACAATCATCTGAACACCTTCATTCCTATTATACTCATAATTTTTTGAATTTTGGTACTTTGGTATCAACTATTCATTTACTATGTTATAACCTCATTTATCGCTCTAAATATTTCACACATTTAATCACTTAATCCCTTATCAATTAGATTCATTTAAAGTCTCATTTAAGCCTAAATGCACCATAGGAAGGTACCCTGGCATTTGTGGTTTTGAACATCACACAAAAGAAGGAGAATTCACATTAATGGCCATTGCCACGATCGTGGAGGCCTTCCCACGATCGTAGAATCATTCCCACGATCGTGGAATCATTCCCACGATCGTGGGTTGTATAAATCCAAGAATTTTTGCCATCTTTCTTCATGTTATCCAGATTTTTCCTCCCATATATTACAACTAAACCATCTTATGTTTAGTTATTCATTTCTACTTAATTTCCTCTTCATTCTAACCTCTATTCCAACTGAAAACATACACAAAACAAATCCTCTATTATTGTCCATTTATCATATAAAAACATAACATAAACATATTCATTTCTTCATTAATGTATAAACGTCTTTCACTCCATTAACATGATTAATCCATGTCTAAACTCTCACCGTATATGCCTCTATTTAACAAACCTTAAATATCGATAAGATACTTCCTAGTTTAACTCCAAGCCTCTTCAAAACATGGGTCAACCTGTTCAGCCTACAAAATTTCTTGCAATTTTTGGGTTCAATCCTTGTTCTCTAGTGACTTTAGCTATGTTTCTAGCTGTCAGTATGAAGTTCCGGTGGACGTGATTTTAGGGTGAAACTATGAAATCACATTGAGTGCAATTTTGTGGTGAATTATTGTTGGGTGATTTTTACCAAGGGTTCGTCTACAATCTGACCAGATTACAGATCTTCTTGCATTTCTTAGGTTAAATCTTTGTTATCTAGTAAGGTAGTTTGTGGTTTTGGTTGAGTTCCATTGTTTACGATTTTAGGGCAGATCTGTGAAGTTAGTTGGGTTACAATTATGGGGAGATTATTGTCTGGGTCTATTAGGTCTCTTTTGGCATGGGAGGCGTAAGACACCGCATAAGGGGAGGGATATCACTACTGAATGTGTTTCGGTTCTACAGATTGCAAGTTTGCCTTCGAGTCTGGTTGTCCAGGGGGGAAGGGAATATAGGGGGATAAGGCACATAGTAAATTGACAATAGGGGTTAATGTCCAACCTACTTAACAACTACTGAAGGCAATGCAAAATAGCGATGGAGATAATAGGGCGCCTACCAGTTGTATTATAGTACAGGGTATAAAGGTATGCAATGTGGCTTTTTAAGGGGGTTCTATGAGTCTGATTACTAACAAGGGGGTGGGTTATTGAGTACAGGTGGAGTTGGTTAGTGCAGGGGAGTTAAGGAAACATCATCTTCGGACAATGAACATACATAATTGGAGGAGGACGGTAGTGACTCCTACAATACTGATGAAAGCTCTGAGCAAGCAGAAAGTGCCCAGAAGATTAATGATAAAATGTCTGAACTAGCACGCTTTGATAAACCAGACTGCGTTGACAGGCAAGAACGGCCACCTAAAGATTCCGTTGTGAGTTTAATCAGAATCAACAAGGACTTGAAATAGGGGATGCAGTTGGGGTTTTTGGAGGTGGATGAGGATGTAATAATGGAGGCTGAAGACGTGATACATATTGAAGAGGAATGGGGCTTCTGTTTGGTTGGTTGCTTTACGAGAAGGTTCCCCAGCATAAAAGCATTAGAAGGGTTAATCTCTAAATGGGAGGTTCGATGTAGGATTTTTCCACATGATAAAGGTTGGATTATTTTCCAGTTTGATACAGAAGATGATAGAACTGGTGTTCTGGCAGGGACGTCATTTATGCTTTATCGTAAGAATCAATTGCTTAAGCGTTTACCCAAGGTTTTGCATTCAACTATGAAGATTTCATGAATGTGCCAATTTGGCTACAATTTCTCAATGTACCATTAGAACTTTACAATGAAAGAGGTCTATCAAAACTAGCTTCTCCGGTAGGGAAACCTATTTGTATGGATTGAATTACAGGTACTAAATCTAGAATTGGGTTTGCCAAAATCTTAGTGGAAGTGAATGTCTCAAAGCCACTAGTTACTACCTATGTTGTTAAGATGCTAGGAGGAAGCTGCTACACTTAATCAGTAATTTTTGAAACTTTTCCTAGTTACCGCTTTTCGTGTAAGAAGTTTGGGCATAACCCTTTTGAATGCAAAGTCTTAGCCAAGAACAAGGAAAAAAACAAGAAGGAGAGCGGGAATGAGGGAGGTGTTTTGACTACACAGAATGATGAGGCTAAAATTACAGAAGAAGGCAACACCTGTAAGGGTTTCTTGCTTGAGCCAACCCACGAAGAAAAGGCGGGTTTGAGTGTAATTTTTGTAGAGCAGGAGGGGCCGAATTTTCTTCAACCTAACCAGGTAGAAGGGATGGGTTTTAGTGAGTTTCTAAGAGGTTCAGGGGAGTTTAAACCGGGGGGGGGGGGGGGAGTATAGTGATAAACCTTCCTAAAATGAGGAGAATACAAGGGAAGTGATAACAGGATGAGGGATCGTTAAGCAACAAAGAATAGCAACTTCCATTATAAGTTAAGGGGGCTGGCAGAAAGTTGCTACTAACAAACCTGTGAGCAAAGGAAACCAAAAGGTGACAAATTTAAACAGAATGGTGATTGGAGGTAGCAGTATGAGTGTAAAAAGTTATGGAACTGGAGGAGTGGGTACTAGTAATGAAGTAAACAAGCAGAATGGAGGTAACAGTACATCCAAGACTGACCAATGAAGTTTCTCTATTGGAATGTTCAAGGCCTTAATAAGACCTCGAGTTGTCAATCTCATTAGACAACATAATTGTTATCTAGCTTGCCTTATGGAAATTAAACTCTCACTTGTGGGTTTAGGTATGATGATGAAAAATAGATTTAAAGGTTGGGAATATTCTCATAATTTTGAGGCTATAAAAGGGGACATAATGAGTATCCTTTGGAATCTAGTCTTCTTTCAATGTTAGGTCTCTGATGTGGGGGAGCAACACATGCATTGCCAAGTTCAGTGTAAGATCACACAACACCAATTTATAATTATCTTTGTGTATAGGCTATACAATGTGATTAAACAAAGGGAATTGTGGCAGCATTTACTAGCATTGGGGACGGATGTCTTGCTACCTTGGTTCATATTGGGAGATTTCAATTGTGTTTGTGCAGCAAGGAAGAGGATAGGGTGCAAGCCTCCATCAGCATATTTGCTAAAAGATCTCCTATAGTTTCAGATAATGCTGGGGTTAGAGGCTGCTCCAACGAAAGGTGAATTTTTTACATGGCTTAAAAAACTCTTATAGGCAAAACTGGACCGAGTTATGATAAATCAAGAATGGGGAACATCAGGGTATACATGTACAGCTTATTTCTTAGAAATGATGGTGGAATCGGACCATTGCCCGATGGTGGTGGAGTTTAAACAATCAGATACAAGGAGGAGCAAACCCTTTAAATTCTTCAATTTGTGGCTTAATCACCCTCTACTGCAGAATATTGTTACTAATTGTTGGGAGGCGGAAGTGAATGGCAGTGCTCAATACATCTTATACTCAAAGTTGAAGTCCCTTAAAGGGCCGTTGAAATCATTAAACAATAAAGCCTACGACCATATTTCTATAAAGGAAAAAATGGCTAAAGTTTTGGGACCTCGCCCTTATGAGTCACGTGCCTGATGTCCAAAGTGACATCTAGACGCGCATCCCAAAAAGGTGGCATGCCCACACCGACCAATCCTCAAAAAGAACTCTCTTTACCTATTTCTGGACATATTTGTGGGAAAACTCAAAGTGGAATTTCAATTTGAACTCTTCAGAACATTTTGTTCCCCACCTTTTGGCTTAAGTCCCTAATGACACCAAGATCATTCAATTTGGTTCTGTCATCAATCCTATTGAACCTTTTTCTATTGGGGCAACTAGCATAACTTTCATTATAGGTATCGGATCAAGATCCTTGTTAGCTAGTTTGAGAGAGGACT
The DNA here is from genome assembly GCA_027563595.1 of Erythroxylum suave. Taxonomy (NCBI): domain Eukaryota; kingdom Viridiplantae; phylum Streptophyta; class Magnoliopsida; order Malpighiales; family Erythroxylaceae; genus Erythroxylum; species Erythroxylum suave. The sequence continues at coordinate 7,329 of JAOSBN010012247.1, read as the reverse complement.
TATAAGGCTATAAGTTTCTTGAAGACCTTAGGAACAAATTCTAACGTCTAAAGGGTCAAAGAAGAACTAGACGATACAAAATGAACAATGTACAGAAGAAGAAGTTTCGGTCACTTAGGCAGAAAGTAGACGAATGCAAAAGTAGACGAAACAAAAAGTAGATGAAATTCGTCAGAAAGTAGACGAAACAAAAGGGTAGACAAAGTTCGTCAAAAAGTAGACTAAGCAAAAAGTAGATGAAGTTCATCAGAAAGTAGACTATTTAGATGGTCAACTTAAGACAAAGCAAAGAGTCAACTTAAGGCGATATGGCGTCATCACAGACGATGCGTCTTTACAGATGATAGACAAATGCAACAAGTAGAAAATTTAGGTGGTCAACTTAAGATGAAGCAAAGTCAACTTAAGACGATGGAACTCTTAAGATGATATGACGTCATAATAGACGATGTGATGTCATCACAGATGATATGTCTTTACATTCCTACGCATTCCCCTTTCTAAGGACCCTAACTTTCAATCCAAAGGTTCAAAAATTTCATACTATATACCGTTGGAAAGCTAAGAGGATAAACTACCACTTCTAAGAATACAAAATTTTCCAAATCAACCTAAATTAATACAGATTTTCCCTTGAAGTTATAATACAAAATTTATCCCTGTAGATGCTTGAAAATGCCATGCGGAAGCTTTAAAAAAAATCATAAGCAAAACAACATATATCTCATTAATCATCAAAACAAATAAGAGTTTTACAACACTTTAGTGGGCATTTTGTGCCCCCTTGCATCATAATCCAAAATACAAGGTTTACAAAAACTAGAATAGCTCAAAATGCAACTAAAGCATTATTTTACATAATCTAACTTCAAAAACAAAACATGCAAACTGGAGTGATGCCTTGACTTTGGACTCAGTCACTCGATATCTTGCTCATTGCCTGAAGATGGGAAGGAATGGGGGTGAGCTTAAAAGCTCGTAGGTAACAAGTTTATAATGAGTAACAAGCAAAACCATTTAAAACGTTCATTGTCATAAAAAAATCTTATTGAATCATAAAACATATGGTTCCTAAATTTTCAACCAAATTCCCAAAAAACAAAAAAAAAGTATGCATCAATCTTGTCAATATATCATGAACACATCAAAAATGATTTGGGTAGGTCCAAAACAGAATGTACTACACATTTCCCTTAAGGGTGTAGCCGTGAATAGAATGTACTAACGCATTCCCACAAAATGGTTTTTGCGTAGCCGTGAACTTATGGGAGTCTGTGAAGGAGCTCCATGCCACTAGCCGGCGGGCGGGAGAAGCCTTTAGTCAAAGTGCACTTGACATACTTAAGAGACCAAACCAAACCCATATAACATGCATTTCATAACTTGTAACCATGTTGCCCAAATGACACATTTTCAAAACATGTCCTTCATGAACATAAAATATTTCATATGCACTTACATAATCTTTTTCACAGTTATTCAACCAATAAAAATCATATATTTTCTTGACTAAAAAGAAAACATAATGGCTCATCATCCCATTATAAACATGAAACTACTTGAAAGCTTTTCTTAGGAATTTGTTTAAGGATGTCTTTCCTCTTGCTCCCTTGGCCCCTCTTGATCCCATCCTTGATTTTCTTTATAAAAGACACAATTCCTATTCAACAGGAATTCAAATTTGAGAACCCATAAATCACATTCACTAAAATTGATCCTAGAATTCTTAACCCATACATTTCTTAAGCTTTATGAACCAAAACCTTTCAAAAATCCAAAAGATTTTAAAATCAACTTACCCTGAATCTTTACCAAATAATGAGAATTTTGGCTCTAAAGAAAGCCCTTCCCTTCCTCTTTCTTTTTCCTTATTGAATAACCTCAAACTCTCTCTTTAAGACTAAGAAAAGGTGTAACTCCAAAAGTCTATTCTTTCTCAACTTCACCGAAACCTCTCTTCTTCTTTCTCTCTCTTTTTTTGATTTTCTCTCCTTCTTTCCTTCATTCATGTTTGTGGTCTTCTAATTTATAAGGAAACATTTTCCTCTTCCCATTCTACCCTTAATGGGTGAGAAAAGTCCACCTTACCCTTCCTTTAATGCCTTAGTGCTTCTAACCTTAAGTATTCCACCCAAAATACCCCTTTATGAATTTTTTTCTACCTTTAATTCAACTAACCCAAGAAATAAATTCTACTAACATAAAAAAATAATTATTAATAAAAATTTAACTCCCAAAATTCACTTATCTAAACCTCATAATCATTTAAATCATGCTTAACTAAAAAAAATCTGGGAGCTAATATTTCTCCCCCTCTTAAAAAATTTTTGTCCTCGAAATTCTTACTTGTGTCATGGAAGAGGTATGGACTCTTCCACATGGCCTCTTCTATAGAATGGTTTCTCTATAGGACTTTTACTAGTTGAACTGTCTTGTTTTTGAGGACCTTTTCCTTAGTATCCAAGATCTCCACTGGAACCTCCTCATAACTCAGATCATCTCTTAACTGAACCTTAGAGGTTTGAATGATGTGAAAGGGATCTGATCTATATCTCCTCATCATGGAAACATGAAAGACATCATGAATCTGGGGTAATTCTGGTGGCAATGCTAACCAATAGGCTAATGGTTCAATTCTCTTAATAATTTCATAAGGATCCACATATCTTGGGCTTAATTTGCCCTTCTTGCCACATATTATGACTCCTTTCCAAGGAGATGTCTTAAGGAAGACCTTCTTACCAACTTTATACTCCATTTCCTTTCAGTGTGCATCAATATAGCTTTTCATTCTATCCTGAGCTGCCTTAAGCCTTTGCTCAACTAACTTAACCTTGTCAACTATCATTTGAACCAATTCTAGTACTATTAGCTTCCTTTCTCCTTCTTCATCCCAGCAAATAGGAGTTCTACATCTCCCCCCATAAAGCGCTTCATAAGGAGCCATCTGAATGGTTGAATGGTACGAATTATTGTAAGCAAATTCGACTAATGGCAAATGCTCATCCCAAGCTCCTTTGAAATCCATCACACATGCCCTAAGCATTCCCTTAAGGTTCTGAATGGTCCTCTCAGATTGACCATTTTTCTGAGGGTGAAAAGTAGTACTAAAACTCAACTTGATTCCTAGAGCCTCTTGTAAACTTCCTCAGAATCTCGAAGTAAACCGATGATCTCTGTCAGAAACTATAGAGTTAGGAATTCCATGTAATCTCACTATCTCATCAATATACTTCTTTGCTAGCACATGCAACGAATCAATCTATTTAATTGCTAACAAATGGGCTGACCTCGTCAAACGGTCAACAATAACCCATATGGAATCATGCTTTCTATTGGTCTTGGGAAAAACCATCAAAAAGTCCATGGTTATCCTTTGCCACTTCCAATCAGGAATGGACAATGGCCTTAACTTGCCTGTTGTTCAGCCTTAAGTTGCTAACAAACTAGACATTTACTTGCATATTCTGCTACATCCTTCTTTATGCCTTTCCACTAGAAATGCTCTTTCAAATCTCTGTACATCCTGGTGCTACCTAGGTACATGGCATAAGGCGCATTGTGTACCTCATCCAGTATCTCATCCTTCACCTCCTTGACATTTGGTATGCAAAGCCTATACCCTACAGTCATGAGTCCATCATCCCTCACTACCACTTTAGACTTCTTGCCATTCTGAATTTCTTCTCGGAGCTTCCTCAATTCTACATCTTGTGCTTGTAACTCCCTAACCTTCTCTCTGAGTATCGGTCTCACTCTGAAGGTAGCAAAAATAAGATCAGGTTCCTCTTGTTTCAAACTTATCCTAAGCTTAGCCATCCCTTCCAATAATAGTAGAACTGTCTGAACATAGGCTATTAATGATTTCCTACTCAAGGCATCCGCCGCGACATTTGCCTTGCCTGGATGGTACTCATTCAACAAATTATAATCCTTAAGTAACTCAATCAACTTTCTCTGTCTCAAATTCTGTTCTTTTTGATTTAGTAAGTACTTGAGACTTTTATGGTTAGTAAAGATCCTCGTCTAATTCCCATACAGATAATGTCTCCAAATCTTTAAGGCAAAAATAACTGTTGCCAATTCCAAATAATGGGTTGGATAATTTAACTCATAAGGCTTTAGGTGCTGTGAGGCATATGCTATTACCTTGTCTCCTTGCATCAATACGCAACCTAAACCCTTTCTTGAAGCATCACTATACACTGTATAACCCTCATCTCCCATAGGTAAAGTCAGAATTGGAGCACTTGTCAATCTGTGCTTAAGCTCTTCGAAGCTCTTCTGGCACTCATCACTCCAGATAAACTTCTAATTCTTCCTTAATAACCTAGTTAGTGGAGCAACAATCATAGAGAGTCCTTCCACAAACCTCCTATAGTAACTTGCCAGACCCAGAAAACTCCTCACTTCTGGCACTATCTTGGGTGCATGCCACTTCACCACTGCTTCAATTTTCTTTGGATCAACATGCACCCCATTCTCAAAAATTACATGTCCAAGGAATACTACCTCATGGAGCCAAAATTCACATTTTTTGAATTTGGCATAAAGTTCCCTCTCCCTCAGAGTCTGCAGTACTATCCTGAGATGTTCCTCATGTTCCCCTTCACTCTTGGAGTACACCAGAATGTCATCTATAAACACTATGACAAACTGATCCAGATACTCCTTAAAGACCCTATTCATCAGATCCATGAATGCAGCTGGAGCATTGGTTAAACTAAAAGGTATAACTAGCAACTCGTAATGCCCATAACGTGCCCTGAAGGCTATTTTATTTACATCAGATTCTTTAATTCTGAGCTGTTGATAGCCCAATCTTAGATCAATCTTGGAAAAGATCTTTTCTCCCTGCAGCTAGTCAAAAAGATCATCTATTCGTGGCAGAGGATACTTGTTTTTAATGGCCACCTTGTTGAGTCTTCGGTAATCAACACACATCCGCCATGTTCCATCCTTCTTCTTGACAAATAGAATAGGCACTTCCCAAGGTGACAAACTTGGCCTTATATACCCCTTCTTTAACATTTCCTCCAACTGTTCCTTAAGCTCCTTCAGCTCAGCTGGAGCCATCCTATACGGTGGTATGGAAATGGGTGCAGTTCCAGGAATCAAGTTGATGGAAAACTCGATTTCCCTTACCGGTGTCAAATCAGGTAAGTCCTCTGGGAACACATTAGGAAATTCCCTTACAACCAGAAAATCCTCTAACCTCCCTTCCTCCACATCGAAGTCCTAAACGTGCACCAAGAAGGCTTCACACCCTTTCTTCATCATCCTGCCAGCTAGTAAAGGAGAAATAATTCTTGGTGATGGTGCTTTCTTGTCCCCTTTGAAAATCACCCTCTCACCGTTACTCAAGTCAAATTCCACCTCCTTAAGGCCACAATCCAACTTTGCATGATATTTTCCATAGCATCCATTCCAAGTATAACATCTAAGCCTTTTGGGTCTAGAGGTAGTAAATCCACTACCAGTCTAGCACCATCAATGAAGAGCTCACAACTTTTATATACTTGACTGATTACTACATTCCTACCCAGAGGTGATGTAGCACCCCCTTACCGCAGGGTACACAACAGAATGCCCGAAGGTCATTCCGGCACATATCCTATGATAAGGGTGAGCTACTAACGGTTACTACATAAACTTCACATGGCATCAAGTCATAAATCATTATAAAACATCATAAGGAAACCACAATAATTTAAAACCTAACCTCTTCCTCATTTCATTTCACAACTCGAAAGTTTACATTGTCTTTCAAACACTTGATATATATATATATCATTAAACCTTGAACAAAAGTACTATATGAATGAGGGAAATATACAAGTTTATCTAATTCATCCAAAAATCCCAGTTGACCTACTTTTGAGCCATGACTTCTCTTACCAAAATCACGTAGAGTCTCTCACTCGATAGAGTCGTCTCTCGGTCCTGAAAAAACAACGTTGTAATTTTGGTGAGTTTTGCGAACTCAATGAGGTAACCATCATCGATGGTTCACTCAATTCATGCATCACATTATTATACATAGCATCTATCACATGAGATCACATACATTTAACAAACCATGTCACATTGTACATTTAACATTTATAACCATATATATATCATGCATCAGCAATGCACATGAGACTCATATTCTTTCTTATTGTTGTGACTGAGTGCCTATCACAGACTTATAAAGATAGTGGCCTATAGGGCTTAATCAGACAGAATCACGGAGCATAGCTCTACGTGGAAGCGCTTCATAAAGGCAACTCAAGTCACAATGCCTTTATCTGATCATGCATTTTATGAAATGCAATAGTTTCTACACACCTCATATATCATAAGCTTATAAGAACGTTCAAACAGGGTTTCAGAGTCATCAGACCTAAGTCTGGCATTCAACTGACGTTGAGAATTAAATGACAAATTTATATCAAATGCACATTTATTTCATCTCATTCACATACAAGTAGCACTTCAATATCTCAATCCAAGATCACAGTCATCAGATCTCCATGTCTGGAATCAACACTCAGGCCACAATCATATAGTCAATTTCAACAGAATTTAAACAACCAGAAATTAAGTGAGACCGTCTACGTTACTCACAAGTTACTCCCGAAGCTACTGCCTTGAAGTGCCTGCAACGTCAAGAAGTTGATATTCCAACTGTTCCTCTATAAAAATAATACGCATGTATATCACAATCTGTGCAAATATGCGTGTTCATTAATGCACATATATAGAAAAGATTATGTACAATGCATGTTCATGACAATCCCCGGGTATCCTTCTATCTAGGATATCAAAACCACAGTCAAATATCGAACCTCACTTAACTAGCATTGTTTGCAGGGTTTATACAGCAACAAACCATCTGAATCAAGTTTCAAAACCTAAATTTCAGATTTCTCTCCAAACTCAGACTTTTGAATCTACTATTCACGTTAAATCAAAGAGTGCAATTGATATTATTTGGTCCTATAAGCAAAAGGTAGACAAAGCAGAAGCAGACGAGTATTCAAAACACAGACGATGGCTAAAGGTAGACGGAAGTAAAAAGGCAGACGATAAGCCAAAGACAAACGAAGTGTCTAAAAGCAGGTGGAACCTCAAAGGAAAACGAAAGACAGACGATATGTTGGGCCCCGATTTACTTTAGGCTTGTTTAATTTATTATTGAGGTTTAGTTTGCTTAATTTTTCATTTTAGAAATTAATTTGGGATTTTAGTGCTTAGGTGCATGAAATTCAAAGAAGGGATTTAGTTAAAATTAGAATTTTGATAAGTAGTTAGAAATTTAAAAGAATAAGATGAATTGAGGGTAAA
>JAOSBN010012227.1:0-18250 GCA_027563595.1 Erythroxylum suave | reverse complement strand
AATTCACATTTCAAATCCATACACAAATCCATATTTCATTAACATCATAAATTAAGAGTTTTACAAACTTCAATGGGAATTCCAAGCCATAATACAATATTTCACAAAATTCCAAAAATAAATAAAATGCTTGAACTATAATTGCTCAACATACAACTACAACCTTGTTTTACATAAATTGTTCCAAACAAAACAAAGCATGCAAATCTAGAGTAGTGTCTTGACTCTCTTTCACTCTTTTTCTTGCTCATCACCTGGAGATGGGACAAAGAGGGGGCGAGCTTGAGTGGGTAACAGTTATAATCGATAAACAAGCAAAAACCCTTTATAAAACTCATTGTCATTGAACCTTTTTCATAACTATAGTAAATTCGCATTTGAAAATCATAAAACACTTATTTCGTGGAATTCTCAATTTGTCAAAAATTCACAAAGGAACAAATCATGTATGCATCCATCATGTCAAAAATATCATGAGCACTTAAGCATATCAGAATGTTTTAGGTAAGTCCAATTCATGATGCACTACACATTTCCATATAATGGTCCTGTGTAGTCGTAAACTTGAGGGAATCCTTGAAGGAGCTCTGTGCCACTAGCGAGCAGGCGGGAGAAGCTTATACTTGGGTCAACTTGTACGTGACAATACTTGAGGGACTACCACAAACCCATATAACACATGTATTTCAAAATCTTGTTAACTTGTTGCTTAAAATGGCACATTTTCTTGAAAACTTGCATTTTCATATGCTTGCTATATTTATCTTGAAAATTCATTCTTGAAAACATGATTTCATAAACATGTATTTTTTTTTCCAAAAAGAATCATTTTCAAAATCTTTTCATACATCATCAACACAATTCATGTAAAAAACATATAACAATTTCACAATCCAACCAAGAAGCAGTAAATGCAATACTTATGATGCAATTGAAAATCATTAAACTTTCTTGATTTAAAGAAAAACAATGAGTGACTTATTTACTCTATTAAAAACATGTACCCACCTTAATTTCCTTGCTTATAGCCTTGCTTAAACATGCCTCTTCTCTTGTTCCTCTTGCTTCTTTGATCCCTTCATTCTTTACCAAATGAATTCCCTTAGCTCAAAGGGAATCTCTTCTCTTCCTCTATTTGTTTCCTTTCTTGAACAATCTCAGAATCTCTCTTGAGGACTAAGAAAAGCCAAACCCTAGCCCACTCTCTTCTTTTCTCTTAAACCATCAAACTCTCTTTCTCTTTCTCTCTCATTTTCGTTATTCTCTACTGCTTATCCTTCCATTCACGTTTTTCTTCTTCATTTATAAGCAAGACAACACTTCTTCTTCTAATTATGCCCTTAATGATTGAGAAATGTCCTATTTGTCCTTCCATTTATACCTTATGTCTTTTATACTTAAGTGTCTTGCCAAAAACACCCTTGAACATTCTGACATAACAATTTATTCTACAAAAATCTTCTCTATTGTCTTACATGTCTAATGGTTCAAGAATCAAGTCATTTGAGCGTCTAGAGAAGAAGTTATGGCCAAAAGAATCAAGCATGTTTTTGTCCTCAATCATACTGAACTTGTCTCGAGACAAATGTTATAACTTTCACTATACTTCAAACAATTACAAGTATTCTTTCTTCCCTTCCAGAGCTTCTTCAGGTCTCTTACACAAAGTATTCTTTCTGCTAATGTAGCCTCTCTAGGCTCTCAGCTTTTTCTTTCTCTCACTAGAAAGATAGTGTGAGATTTTGTTACAGTAGGGTTAGCTTTCTAAGTACCGCACTACAGAATTTCTCTTTTCTAAGTAAGCACTTGAAAGCTCAAAGATCAAATGCTTTCTCAAGAGCTTTAAGATTCATAAGATCTTCGACTAAGACTAGTATTTATAGCCTAAGTCTCTAACTGCTTCTTTATCCTTGATAACCACTTCTTGTTGAAAACCGTTATTTAGTTGAGTTCTATATCTAACTTCAACTCAGTGACTGTCCGCCGTATAGGTGTAACTTCTTCTTTATATCATCTGTGTTTTCAACTTCATCTATATTTGGCACTTCATCTGTCTTTTGCCTATTGTCTGTCTCTTGCCTATCGTCTGTCTTTTGCGTATCTTCTGTCTTTTGCCTATCGTCTGTCTGTTGTCTATCGTCTGTCTTTTGCCTATCGTTTGTCTTTTGCCTATCGTCTATCTTTTGCCTATCGTCTGTCTTTTGGTGATGTCATCACAGATGATGCGTCTTTACATTACTGCACATTCCTTGCATTTGTCTTTTGGTGACGTCATCACAGAGATGCGTCTTTACATTACTACGCATTCCTTGCGTCTTTGTTTCCTTATGTCTGTGTTTTCTTGCGTCTGTGTTTCCTTGTGCCTATGTTATGACATCATTACAGACGATGCATCTTTACATTACTACACATTCCTTGCGGATGTGTTATGATGTCATCACAGATGATGCGTCTTTACATTATTACGCATTCCTTGCATCTGTGTTATGATATCATCACAGACGATGTGTCTTTACATTACTACGCATTCCTTGAGTCTGTGTTTTCCTTGCGTCTGTGTTATGACATCATCATAGACGATGCGTCTTTACATTACTACGCATTCCTTGCGTCTGTGTTTTTACATCTCTACGCATTCCCCTTTCTAAGGACCCTAACTTCCAATCCAAAGGTGCAAAAATTTCATACTATATATATCCTCCTAAACTTGACATAATAATTTAACTCCAAATAATATAATCCCTTAAGTACCTCACAATTTATTTAAATCATGCTTATTCATGAAGAAAAAATTAGGGGGACAACACCTACAACTATTTGACAAATTAGAGAATTATAAGCTAAAATTTTATTCACAAGATTCATATTACTAGCCTCGTTCACTCATTTAATAGCTCTATCCATCCTTATCCAAAATTATTGAGAATTTCTTCCATATTTGATATTAGTTTTTTGGATGCTTCTGGTGTTTGTTTACTGAAACTATTGCTTTGGCTGTATCTCCCTGATAGTTGTGTTTTGCATGATATTTTAGGGTGAAATTTGTTATGTATTTAGTGTGAATTTGAGTGTTGAGTGTGCATTTAGGGTGTAACTATATTAGTTTGTGTGTTTAAGTTTTTTTTATGGGTTAGTTTGAATCTTTAAGCTTAATTGTTATATTTTTAAGGTATCTTGATGTGTGTGCTAGTGTTGTAGGGTAAACAGGGATGAACGGTAAAGATTTGAAGAGTTTCAAACCAATGGACATCAGCCACGATTGTGCACATTAGCCACGATCATGACAGAAAAGGAAGAGCCAATAGTAGCTAGGCCACGATAGTGACAGAGAGTGTCAAGTTAGGCCACGATTGTACACATTGGGCCATGATCGTGAAAGAAAGGGTAAAGCGTCGGCCATGATTTGGACATACAGGGCCACAATTGTGCCTTGCATTGGGATGACACGAAAACTCAATTTTTGAGTGATTTTTTGGATCGATTCGATCCTGAGTTTGAACTAGGGCTTCTAAAGGATAAATAGAACATTACATGGTAGCCACTAGCAGTCTTTGGAGAGCCTAGAGAGTCGTCTAACCTAGAGTCATTCTACCAAAATCCAAGAGAAACCCAGAGAGATATCAAGTGATTAAAGAAAGAGACGAAGGAAGAGAGACACGAAGACAAATTTGACGCGAAGTACTTCCTGGAACAGGCGGTTTCCCACAATCGCTACTTGCAAGATCCATTTTAACAGTATTTCCTATCTGTATTTTGATTTCAGTATTGTATAAAGTTTGGATATTGATTGGAGTTACTATTGTTGAGTGTTGATTTGTTGTCTTTTTAATTCTTGAGATTTACAAAGTTTATTCAATTGTGTTTTCTTTTTATTTAATTACGATTCAATTTTGATTCTTCATTACTTGGCAATAAACTAAGAGGGTGAGTAGGGTAAAAATCATCGATTTGGGCTAACGAGAGTTAGGTGAATCAATAGGTAGAGAGTTGAATCAAACCAGTAGAGTCCTGTAATAAGAGATCATGCATAGATTTCCCGGTAGGTTAATAGACAATTTTAGAACTAATTTAGGTTTTAGACCAATTTGAATTAGGGATCTTCAATTAGGGTTAAGAATATAACTTGAGAGAGAGTAATTCATCCTAGGACTGTCTAGATCCATTAAGTTGGAAATTACAAAATTGGTTATATTTTCTTTAGTTTTGAAATAAATCCCCCTTCTCTCACTTAGTTATTTCTAGGTTGATTTTTGGATTGTTATATGAGTTTGCAATTTTGTTTACTCTTTTGGCACTTTGATTTCTCATATTTGATTATTTATTGTTTAATTTCTGCATTAACATTTGTTTAGAATTATTGTAGTTTAGGACTAATTTCCCTTCCTTGTGGGATCTACACCTTAGGTACTATGCTCGAATGACCTGTGCACTTGTGGTAATTACCAATGTTATAAATAGTAAAATTTAGCGAGTGTAACCTTGAGCGAACAAGCATTTTGGTTCCATTGCCGGGGAAGACAACTTAGTTCTATAGTTTAAGGTGATAAAATAGTTTTTTATTTTTATTTTCATTTTTTGTTCATTTACTTAGGAATCGTGCTCTTGCTTGCATAAACACAAAAGTCACGAGGGGTTGGAGTTGTACAGCATAAGCGATAGATTTAAATATAATGCATTTAGAACAAACTCTTAGGAAAGCTCGATGAGAAGAATAAGAGATCGAGAAATTACAAATGGCTGAGGAATTTCAAAGAAGCATGGATTAAGAAGTTAACCCTGGAAGACAACAATGGAGGACCCTTATAGATTTTATGAGGCCGGGGTTTAATCCAGCAAACCAAAGAGTGGCTAGACCACCTATTCAAGCAGTCTCGATTGAAGTTTAGTCAGCCCTCCTGATCATGCTTCAACAGAACATCCAATTCTATGAACTAGCAAATGAAGACTCGAACGTACACATCATGAGTTTTCATGAGATCTGTGATACCGTTCAGTATCACTAGATGTCGGAAGACACAATAAGAATTACGTTGTTACCACAACCTACCCAAGGAGTTCCTACTGTTGAAATTTTACAACAGAGTGAACCCATATACTTAAGGCACCATTGATGCGGCATCAGTAGGATCTTTAATGAGAAAGATGGTCAATGAAGAGGTGGAGCTGATAGAGGAGATGCAAGCAATAGCTGCTTATGGGTGAGTGAGAGAAATAGGCAATCTACTACCTTTAGGGAGTTGAAGGGAGTCATCGCAGTCAATCAAATGATGAAGATACAACCTAAGATCGATAGTTTAACGTGACAACTCACTAATATGAAGGCATCGTCATCAGTTTAAGTAAAGGCCACACAATTGAAGTGTAAACTATATGGTCAAGTGGCTTATGATATGGTGGACTGCTACTTAATGAGGGAAGATAACTCGGAGCAAGTCAACTACATGGGTGCGCAATTTGGACGAGGAGGGGGTAATAATCCCTACTCCAACACGTACAACTGTAGGTGGAAGAATCACCCTATCTTCTTCTTATCGAACAATAACAATAGAGGGAAATTTCAGTCTCAGGGGCAATTGAGCTTCTAGCAGGTTAAAGCAAGCTTGATGGGGTCAAGGTTGGACAGGATTCTGGACAAGATAGGAGGCATAGAGTAAGCGCATAGGAGGCTTGAGAGTAAATTCGAGCAAGTTACAAAGAATCATACCTCATCCATCTATAATTTATAAGTCCAAATGGGGCGGCTCGCAGAGGCAATGTCTACTCAGAATGTTGGATCTTTGCCAAGCAACAATGATTCAAAATCGAAGGAGCATATCATGGTTATAAGACAGACTTAGGATGAGGAGTTGAAAAAAGAAGAGGAAGGAGAAGGTTAAATGGTTAAATAAAACCTTCCCAGTGAGATTGTGAGCAAATCGGTGCAAGTAACTCGACGGATATTCCCGCACTAATTTTTTGCTCAGAAGGAACTATATGTAAGGAGGGAAGTAGAGAAGTTGTAAAGGTTGAGCAAAATAAGATCAAGGACGTGAAGGAATTAGTGCATTAGTGCATTCGAAGCTTATTTTACAAGAGCCCGTCATAGAGAAGGGTAAAGAGCGACCCCTAGAAGACAGCTCCATCATAGTGAAGAAGGATGTTCTAGGGGACTTTTTCATCCCCTGTAGTATCAACAAGATTATCATAGATAGGGCATTTAAGGACTTAGGCCCAAGCGTAAATGAGATGCCCTACACTCTCATTCTTAAATTAGGGCTACGAGGGTTAGTGCCCTCTAGGTTTGTGATTAAGAAGGCCGATAGGACTTCTCGTAGACCATTGGGAATCATACCAGATGTGCCAGTAAAGGTCGGTAAATTCTTTCCCACAAGCTTCTATATTATGGATATCAGGGAAGATGAGGACACCCTGATGATTCTTGGACGACCGTTTTTAGCTACTGCGCATTCAATTATTGATATGGATGGGGGCGAACTAACTCTACGAGCAGGGAAGGAGAAATTAACCTTCAACTTAACTGTGAGAGAGTACGGAGCTCCTTCACTTCCAGTGGATTGCAACACACTCGAACCTCTAGGAGAATGGAAAGACATTGAGGTTCCCACAAATGTTTTCTAAAGAAGCACTCGCGAAGGAGAAGACGAGTCAAAGAAAATTGTGAGAACGGTGGAAATTACAATACGATAGCTAGAGTATAGATTTTGCGACAAATGGCGATGCTAGCATCAAACTAGTTATTTCAACCATCATGAGTTTAAAAGAGCATCGAGCTACTGACGTTAAAAGAAGCACTACATGGGAGGCAACCTATGGAAAAAAATATAATTAAGAAAATATTAGCTTCATGTTGAATTTTGCTAGACTAATTGAATCTCGTAGTTAGGTTTATTTTTGTTTTGGTTGAATAAAAGCAAAAAGAGGAATAGGATTTTGAATCATGGGGAAGATTATGCGAGCGTATAAAGAGAAGTGGAAAAGAATTATGAAGTGAAAGAGAAAAGAATTGGAAAAAGAGCAAACGAAGGACACAACAAGAAAAATGTCATTTTGCGATGGAACTTACCGACAGAAAATACAAACATTCCGTCGGTAATATATATTACTGTCGAAATTTAGCAACAGACAAAAGTGTCATAGAATCGGCCATAGCTAATAATTACCAATGGTCAAAGTATATACTGTTAGTCTGGCGGTACTTTTCTTACCTTCTGTATTTATCAACATTACTTTTCTTACCGTCGGTAAATATACTAACAGTAATTTTCGTACCATCGGTAAATTTACTGATGGAACGTTTTTGACCTTCGGTAAATCTACCAATGGTTTACTCTGTGGTTAACTACTGGTAACAGTTAGCGATAGATGTGTATGTTCCGTCAACATATTTACTAATGGTAACAAATTTTGCTGTCGGTGCATTTGCTAAAGTTTTACCCACGGATTGGATTTTCTGTCGATAAAGACTAAGAGGTAATTGCTTGTTCCTTCTTTGATTACTGACAGACGAATGGAAGTTTGTTTCTGTCGATAATCACATAACATAATTTTTTGATATATAATATATATTGTCATTATATTTAAATTATGGTTAATGCATAATTTTAACAGTTATAAATTTATAGTATACATTTACTTTGCTTAAATAAAAATTTTGATTAATGATTAAAGTTGAATTATCTTTATTGATAATAAAAACATTACATTGTAAATAATAAGTATTTGTAGTACAAACTAAATGAACAAAAGTACACTATTGCTCTGGAGATGGTGGATGCTCTGGTTGGTGCAATGACGTATTACCCCTCCCTTTCGACTCACCCATCTCTTGATGGAGTTGAGCAATGAACTGCATCGACTGTTGATGCTATTCCATCAATTGTTGCAACTATTCCATTGACTGTTGCAACTGAGTCGCCAATGTCTGTACTATGCTCCGAAGCACTTCTACTTCATTGGTGGTGGATCATCTAGTATATGCTGCTGTACTGGATATAGAGGATTGCGAATAACATGTGTTCACAAATGAACCTAAGCCGAATATCCTCCCACGACGGTCCCTACCACCCATTGCTAGAAGATAAGTTTCAGTCTCATCAACATCTTCAGATTACTGAGACCGTCGTTCAATGCTTTGTTGTATTTGATCCTATCAGAAAGTATTAGTAAGTGATAATTATTAAGCATTACTAATATTAAATCATAAATTTCACATACATTGAGTTCTCTACAATGATTGTTGACAAATGTCACACCGTCATGCTTCTTAGTGTGAGTGTCTAGAAATAGTTGACGGGATGTAGGCCTCATGCCCATAGATTTTTCCTACATAAGAATAAAATGTTAATTATAAGTGAGTTAGATTTTATAAAAATTTTGGCAGAATTTCCTCTATTTTTATGAAATCTACCCCCTATTGAACAAAGAACAAAACTAAAAAGCACAGTCATATATGGCACCAGACATTTATAACATTATCATTCTCAACAAGAAACACATTTTTTCATTCCAAATTTTAACACATCAAATTCAATTAAAATACAACAAAGAAAAGAAATGAGAATATAACTGTAAATTTAAGATACTTATAAGTCTCTGTGCATGTTCTTGGTAGGTAATAGATCCTCCTCTATGTACGGGAAAACTCTCTCTCTCGAGTCCTCCATGTCTGTTGGTCGAATTACACTGTGAAACGGACATGGCCTCAGGTGATGTCCAATACTGCAACTAACGACTCCATATTTCTTCAAAAATGTAAGGCAATCGTACACCCGCCCTGTGTATTGCACCAACTACGTTGCCATAACATATACGTGCTCGCGACTCCCATACTTTATAGATGATCCCATCAAATTGAAAATCCCAAAAAAAGTCTTTCTTTAATAAAAGGAAAAATATTCGATAAACACTTTTGATGTAATAATATTTATCAAATTAATGTATAAAAATGTTAATTAAAAAAGGAAATAATAATTTCTGTCGTACCTCAAACTCGTAATAGTAAAATTCCTTTGTTACCTGAGAGAGATTCTTCCATACTTAGCCTTCACGATCAATCTTCTCATTGAATTTTGACGCCATGTTTCTTAAATAGGGTCCAGTTGGAAATAACATAATATAAAAACAAATAAATTTATACCATTTATAAAATTTAAACATATAACTTAATTATAACATATAATGGTTCATGTATTTTCACTTACATATTATTGACAATTATGATGTATTTTCGTCCATCGGGTCCCTCAGCTCCATGTTGGCGACCGTCTACTTCATCCGTATTGTTTACCTTTGATATCTATGTCAGTATAGGAGTAGTGGATGATTTAAGAGTGGTGGATGGTGTAGCCTCATTTGCCAATGCAGTAGGTGGAGGGAAGGAGGTGTTTCATCTCTAGCTGCTACATCATGAGATGATTCACCTTTACAGTAAGTACCTCTGAGACGTGGTATGAATCCTGGTCGCAAAAAATGTTGTCTTCTCTTTGGTGCCATAATTCAACTTGAAATTAGTATTTGATTCAAGTTTATAGAAATATTACAATTTTATTTCAATAATTTATACAATATATTGAAAAGGAAATAATTGATTTGTTCATATATTATTCAATTACAAACATAAATTAGTTACTATCATCTCTTAATTGTAAATCAAAATCATTTTTGTGTTCTGAAGAACTTGAATAAAACTCAGGCTCTTCTTTAGATCTCTGGCCCTCCTCATCCTCTCTAGATAAAATTTCAATATAATCATTACATGGATCATTCAGAGGTTCATTATCCTCATATACGATAGATGCATTTATTTCATAAGTCTCTTCCTAAAACACTTCACTTTTAATTCTCTGTTCTCCTTTTCCACGTGATTTAAAAATACCTCTAGGTTTAACTTTGTAAACAGCCAACCAATCTGACTTATCTTGTCATAAGCTGGGAAAAGGGACATAATACACCTGGATCGCTTGCAATGCCAACACGAAAGGTTTAAAATGTCAAAATGTTGAAATCTTCTTCGTTTATTGATTTCAACTAGATTGTATTAGCTATGCACTTTTGTACCAACATTTAGAGTTGGATCAAACCACTCACACTTAAATATCACAGTTCGCTTTAACTTAATTTCAAGTATCTCAATAATTTTGCCATAGTAATCAATCAATTCTCCCTGTATGCTAACTCTACTATTTATTGTTGTCATACTATGACCATGATATTCTGTGTGAGATTTGTATCCATTAACGAAATACACCGGATATGATTTAAACGTTTGCAAAGTTCCCTTCGCAAGATCACATATGAACTTGTTCTCTATTGAATTTTCTAAGGCCTACAGAAAAGAAAATATCATATTAAACAGTATACTATGCTATTTGAACACTTAAATCTTAATTATAATTCAATTATTTCAATAAATGTAAGTTAAAACTTACATATTGCTCAAACCATCGAGCAATGTGTCCTCAAACTTCTTTATTGATATCATCCTATGATTTGTCAGGCATGAGCTTACGTAATAATTCCTCATGTAATCTAAAAACATTATTATACATTCCAGTTATGAATAACAGTACTAAATTTTAAAACCGAAATAATTACTTGATACTTACTACACGAAAGGTTGAACCTCTTCATAGTTTAATAAAATGTAACTATGGGCAGCCTCAATTTCTTCCTCTATTAACATTCTTCTTGTTGAACATCCATGATATGTGAAAATGGAAAAGTTACCATCAGCATCATTAGTTCCTCTCCCATCGTCATTATGAGGAACTTTTCTTTCTCTTGTGTGAACATGCAACCCAAAATAATGTGAACAAAATGTACTAAGTTCTCCCACTAAATAAGCATTACATATCGAACCTTCAACTTTAGCCTTGTTCTTCACATTTTTCTTCAAGTGATGCAAATATCTCTATGAGCGAATAGGGCTATACAAATTTAGTTATGAAAACATGATAATGCGACTTCAATTACAATTAATTTAGTTGAATTACATACCTCTCGAATGGATACATCCAACGATATTGCACTGGACCAGCTAGTTTAGCCTTATGAGCTAAATAGACAAGTAGATGCTCTATACAGTCAAAGAAGCTTGAAGGAAATGTCCCTTTTAACTTGCACAAAATTATTGGAATTTCCCTTTTTCAAAATTTCCATTTCCGTCAACTTATTTTCAGATGATGTTAAGCTTTTGAGAAACAAACTTAATTTTGTTATGGCTTCCCAAACCTTATTCGGTAACAACTCCTGAAGTGCAATTGGAATTAGCCCTTGCATAAATACATGACAATCATGACTTTTCATCCCAAATAATTTGTACTTCTGCATGTCCACACACCTTGCCAAGTTTGAAATATAACCATCGGGGAACTTTAAACTTCTCAACCATTCACACAATATTTCCCTCTACTTTTTGTCCAAACTGTAATATGCTTTCAGATATTTACTGGTTCGAAGATCTTTATGTAACTTATTCCTTCTATAAAAAAGCTTTAAATCAGCTCGTGATTTTGCATTGCCTTTTGTCCTCCCTTCAATGTTCATTATGATATTGAACAAATTGTCAAAAATATTTTTTTCAATATGCATCAAATCTAGATTATGACGTATCAAATTAGTTTTCCAATATAGCAAATCCTAAAAGATGCTTCCTTTTCTCCAGCCATATTTTCTACTAATGCTTGTATTAATTTCATCAGCTTCAAATTCTGTAACTTTCAGCAAGCCTAATTCCTTAATCTCCTGCAATATCTCTTCACCATATTTGTCAGGGGAAGGAGGTGTTTTTACCATCCTATTCTTAATAAACTGTTGTCTATTATGCCTAAATGGATGATCTGGAGTTAAAAATTTTCTGTGGTTATCAAACCAACATATTTTGCTCTCGTTTGGAAGATAAAATGCATCAGAATCATTGCCACAATAAGGGGAAGCCATTTTTCCTGTTATGCTCCATCTAGATAATATGGCATATGCTGAAAAATCACTAATTGTCCACATCAAAGTTGCTTTCAGCACAAAATTTTGTTTCAGAGACACATCATATGTCTCAACACCATATTCCCAAAGATGCTACAATTCAGATATCAATGGTTGTAAGAAAACATCAATTTTATGCTTTAGATTTGTAGGCCCTGGCACAATCACTGTCAAGAACATGTATGCCTCTTTCATACACATCCATGGAGACAAATTATAAGGAGAAATTATGACTGGCTATAATGAATATTGCTAACCTGATTAACCAAAAGGTTGAAATCCATCCTTGACAAGCCCAACCTAACATTTCAACTTTCAGCTGCAAACTCATAATGGGTGTCATTGAAATGTTTCCATGCCAATGCATCTGATGGATGACTTATTATTTCATCTTCCTGTTTATGTTCATTATGACATCTCATGTGAGACGCAGTAATATCAGAAGTGTATATTCTTTGAAGTCTGGAAGTTAGCGGGAAATAATACATCCGCTTTTAGGGTACTAACTTTCCTTTCATAGAACGCTTTATAGGCTTGAACCTGGATTGACCATAAAATTTACACTCTTCTATTTCCACATCATCACCCCAATACAACATACATCCCATTTTGCAACAATCAATCTTTTCAATAAGTAAACCAAGACCCCTAATAAG
This sequence comes from Erythroxylum suave, assembly GCA_027563595.1. Classification (NCBI taxonomy): domain Eukaryota; kingdom Viridiplantae; phylum Streptophyta; class Magnoliopsida; order Malpighiales; family Erythroxylaceae; genus Erythroxylum; species Erythroxylum suave. The sequence continues at coordinate 5,615 of JAOSBN010012227.1, read as the reverse complement.
TTTCTTCATATTGTAAAAACTATCATCCATTGTGTGATTAGGAGGCAATGATTCATTATACCATCCAAGAATTTTATCAAAATTACAATCGAAAATGTGCCCTTCAGACTTTATATTCAAGATATGAGCAATTGAAGACAATTAAGTCATTATCTCATAATTTGGCCATAGTTCTTGGTTAGCTGAGTGTAGTAAGTCAAAAAACTATTTGGATTGAGGGTTGGGTTCTTCTTCAAGATTTTATATATTTTCCTGAAAGCTATAACCGGCTACATCATAAACCATTTGCATGTAAAGATTTTCATTTGCATCCACATTATTTGTTCTAAATCCAATCCACCCTTCAAACTTATTAAAGCTAACTGACGATTGTGCTTGATCAGTACTCTTTGAGGTGCTACAAATTAATGGTTCCTCATGTCGTGTCCACTGAAAATAATTAGGGACAAACCCTCTTCTCAATAAATGCCCATTCACTTCATCAATAGGAAGGAAATGTGTTTGCATTTTTTACATGGACATTTGATCTTTAGCCCATCCATATACATAGGTTGAGAACATACATAATGAATAAAAGCTTCAACTCCCTCAACAAATTCAGGATTAATGAATCCATCACATGATAATCGTCTATACATCCAAGATCTATCAACATTGCTCATTTATACAAAACTGTTAATTTAAACCAGTGATTTCATAGTTAGTATCCTTCATGGCACCCTAAAATTTACAGAACATCTAAACTTTACACATCTACTAAGTATTAACCAATTTAATTAATCACCTACAATTGATTTCAAAACTATGGTACATGACATTTTTTACATCTATGAATCAAGAAAACAAGTTCTCGCTGTGACTCCTAGGCTCATGGAATATTTCACCGATAAGCCTCATGAGAGCTGTATCATGAGTTTCCAACCTATATACCATCCTAAGGGTTTATTATGGAACAAATTATCTTGTCTATAAAACATATTACTTCCTTGTGCTAATAATATATTTGCATTAATCACATTGAAGTTGAAGTATTAATGCTAGTAATTAATCACCTATAATTAGTCGATCGAATTAATCACCTATAATTTATTTCAAAACTATAGTACGTGGCATTGTTTACACCTATGAATCAAGAAAAAAAGTTCTCTCTATGACTCCTAGGCTCGTGGAATATTTCACCAATAAGTCTTATGGGAGCTGCATCACGGGTTTCCAGCCTATGTACCATCCTAAGTGTTTATTATGGAATGAATTGTCTTGTCTATGAAATGTATTACTTCCCTGTGCTAATACTATGTTTGCATTAATCACATTGAAGTTGAAGTATTAATCGTAGTAATTACTCACCTCTAATTAGTTAATCGAATTAATCATGTATAATTGATTTAAAACTGATGCCACATACAATAAATACTTAGACTATTATAGAAGAATATAAAAAATCATCAACGAATATAAGAATATTCTAAACAACAACACAAATTCAAGACTCTCTTTGTATCAACACAAAATCCAAAGGTATCATAATCGTATTATTAAAGTAATACATATGGTAAATATTAATTAGTTGCACAACTAACTTGGATGAACAATTTCAAACTACAATGAAGGAAGATCAATGACACTCTTCAACACAATGTAGGGTTTGCGAAAAAGAATATGAAACATTTAATCTAATACACTTTTGGTAATACAACATCGTAAACTAATGTAAGAAAAAAGAAAGAACACTCAATAATTGTTACATTAACTCAAAGCAGAAGAACAAAGGTATCATAATCGTATTATCAAAGCAATACATATGGTAAACTTTATTAAGATGACTAACCTGAATGGATGGTCAATTTTTGCTACAACGAAGAAAGATGAGGGACGATCTTCCACACAATAGGTCCTATGAAAAAAATTTAATGACATATTTAATATAATATAGTTTTTTGTTATTAGGTGTAAGCAAAGTATAAAAGTAAAAACTCCTAAGGGAACCACTATGCTATAAACAACTGTATTATATTAAATATAACCATAATTATTATTACCCCTAATAATAAAATTAATAAGAACAATAAAAATAAAATAATAATAATTAAAAATTAATGACAACAAAAACAACAAGAATAACAATAGTAATAATAATAATATGATAATAAGTACAAAAGTAGTAGTAGTAATAGCAGTACTACTACTACTACTACTACTACTACTAATAGTAATAATAATAATAATGATGATGATGATGATGATGATGATGATGATGAAAAATTAAATAAGAATAATAAATATTATTAAATTTAATAATAAGTAGAAAATTAATGATAATAATAAATTTAATAATTATAATTATAATAATAGTATTATTAATATTAATATTAATAATAAATTGAATAAGAATGATAAATTTTATAATAATAATAATAATAATAATAATAATAAATATAATTGAAAAAAATAATAAATATTATAATAATAAATAGACAATTAATAATAATAATAATAACAATAATAAAAATTAAATAAGAATAATAAATTTTGATAATAATAATAATAATTAGGTCTCTTGTTTTTTCCTTTATTAGGTCATCAACTTAGAACTTTCATCTCCAAATTGGCATCCAATTGATCACTATGCCTTTTCATTTTCTTTTTATTTCTAATGAAAAAATGTTTAATTCTTTATTTAATATGAGGATTTATGTAATCTAATTTATCATTATTTAAGTTAAGTTATACTTGTTTCATTTAAGTGGGTTGGCAACCTTAGTTATGTCTGGTTTCAAAAAGCTACAAAACCTTTGGAATTAAGGAAAAAGCATTGAATTCGTCAAGTCCTGGAACCTTGTCAAGACTAAATCTAAAAATGGAATTCATGATCTCAAGATTAGAGACTAGTTTGGTGAGTTCCTCATGTTGGACTAAGAGTGGTTAAGATAAATCTGGCAAGGATGGGAGAGGGATTGGTGGTGCATGAGTTATGAAAAATAGTCATCTATTTTTCAGTAGGATAACCTATTACTAAACACCCTTTGAATGCATTATATTTTGTAAAAATTATAAAAGGTTCCACCCTAGCACTAAGAAAATCACATAAGTCTTCTTCAAGCACCTCATTCAACTCCCTCTATCTAAACCACAATTTACTAATAGCATTTTCCCTTCAGTCATTCATAGGAGAACTAGGATTAGTTTAGATGCCAACATGAATAAATTAACATTAAAACCATTAAGGTAGCTTATAGAAAAAATATCATATTGATAGTGCCTGTCGAGTGCACTGCAAAATTTACCTGACTCTGCACACTAAAATTTGTAGTTGTGGTAAATCCACAGGGAATGCTCGGTTAATTTTCGTAATGAAATTAATTGATGCAAGGAAAGAAAATGGGGGGGGGGGGGGGTTTGGGTTTCAAACGATTTAGAAAATTAAACTAAAAGTAAACTGCCTAAATAAAATTAAAACAATTAATCGAAAATACAAAAAGTGTTGACTATGAGTAAAGTCCAATTCTAGGGTCAATCTCGGCCTAATCACAATCAAGCATATTCCTTCATTATAAAGTCTTTACAATTCTTTTCAAACTATTGATCTGAGACTAATAGAACGCCCTACAAATCTTAGTTTTCCCTTAGGTTGAATTTAATCAAGATACGATCATTAATTAAACCTAACTACCGAATTACCTAGGATATGATCTTTAGATTTAATTTGGTAGTCGCATTACGAACTGGAAAACGATCAATATAGGCAGTAACCTCACACGTTTAGGTTATCAAACCTAAGTTATGTTATTCCTAATGATTAACGATCGTTAGACGCTACTTTAAACATCAAAAGTAACAATTACGGATTACAATTGATATTTTAGCAATAGGTTCAAAATAAACAATCAAAATAACATATTAAGATCATTTATCCTAAGACCATCCAAATCAAAACCAATAACATAACAATTCGAAAAGAAATCACAACTTTAAAATGACAAAAATAGCTTAACCGTGACTCCGCGTCAATATCTCCGTTGAACCGATGTCGGGAACCTAGCCTTCCATATTTAATTTTATGCTGTACGTATGTGCCACCTCTTCCATATTTTTTTTCTTCTGCTTAGCTTCCATGCTTATCTTCCGCCTCTGCTTTGCGTCTGCGTTAACCTATAGCTGCTGTTCTTCGTATTCTTCCTTGCGCCGCCACTGTCGTCTTTGCCTACAGAACTTAATTCTTTCCCACGTTAAAACTCTTTTGTTACTGCCACCACTGTACCTGCCAAAGAAAGCAAAACAATTAAAACTCTCCTTATGAAAAGCCTTCCTGCACTCTTAAATAATGCACGAGCTGTGCATTAAAACGCACAGCTCCAGAGTTATTTAAACGCTGAGTATGTTGCGTTTAAATAACTCTAGAGCTGTCTGCGTATGCTGCGTTTAAATGCAGCATACGCTGTGTTAGCTGCATGTGTTTAACGCATGTGCTGCTGCATGAAACGCAGCAAAGTTTTTTTTTTATAACTTGTTTTAGAAAATCACTTTTTGGTCTCAAAATATTTCAATATATCTAACCTAACAATCAACACAAATTGAACATTTTATCTTAAAAATAGGATTGAAATCACATGTAAATACATAAGAAAATATGAGAAAATTCAATCCTATCAAATAACCCCACACTTGGTCTTTGACCGTCCTCGGGCAAATCGTCAAAATCAAAGTCACAAACCAAAGCTTTAACTCATTTTCCACATTTCTTATGAATAGATAACCATAAATAAAAGTGAATGACTTTCAAAAACCTATGCAAAAACTCAACATTCAAAGCTTTTACTCATGATCTATTAACATTCAATATCTTCAAAAACTGAGCAATCTAACGGTAGACTCAGAAAATGTGTTTAACTAAAGTATATTCATGGGTACACTCAACACCATTCATGACCATGACAATCCACAACTTTGCATATCATTTCATTTCTCCACCACTAATGTTCACATGCCAAAATCATGAATCAAAGGACTTTTCAAGGTTGTAATGTGGGCAAAGGTAAGGTGAGATATATTTAGGTTAAGTAGCATGAAAGTCATCAAAGCTAGAGAAACAAAGCAACACTCATCAAAAACTGGGTACCATCAGCTATGATAAATGCAACCTTTATATTTCATAACCCCATTCAGCTCTCACAGCCGAACCACATGAAGCATATACCAATCCGAAGGAATCACTCATACAATTTATACCAATGAAATCTCAAGAGTGAACCTTCCAAGCTAACCTCAACCTCATATTCAACATGCTCAAATAACATATTCATTACAACTCTAGGAAGATGCATCAACCATAAACAACTTTTCAACACATATGCAATTCTTCCTTGATACATTTATTTTAAACTTTTTTTCATTTTTTCATTTTTTTTCATTTTTTTCTTATAAAAATGAAATAAACTACATCAACATGGAGATTTCAATGATAAGACATAAAATGACGTCCTAAGATTATAACCAACCCTCACATATATACACCCCCACATTTAGAATTTTGTACATCCACAAACTCAACAATCACAAATGTTCCACTAGCTTTATGACTTGGGTAAGACATTTGGTTAAGTTTAAAAGCATAAAAT
>JAOSBN010012216.1:0-18250 GCA_027563595.1 Erythroxylum suave | reverse complement strand
ATTGAGTTTCTTCTTTTCCAAAGCTCCCACATAATGATGGCTGGCATGGCTTGATAAATCCCTTTTAACTTTGACTGTACATTAGCTTTCCACCATGAGATAATAATCTGCTCCAAATGGAATCCTTCTATATTAAAACCTGCACGAGAAGCAAAATGTTTCCGAAGCTTGAAAGCTATTGGAGAGGTTAGAAAAAGATGGGACATAGTTTCCTGCTTATGATCCTGACAGCACCAACATCGTGATACAAAGCTGATGTGCAATCTCTGAAGATCGTCATCAGTTGCTAAACTCCTCTTCCAGGCTCGCCATAGAAAGAAGCTTATTTTAAAAGGAACTCCTTTCGACCAGATGTTTGTATATGCTTCAACATTCCAAAGCTTATTATAAATAGGCTTAAGCTCTATGGAGCTAGCACTTCATGCTTAACCCTCTCTGTAGGAGTTACAGAGTTCTCTCAACCTGTTCTGTGGATACTATTAGAGGTCAGACATTTATGCAGCTACCGTGGTTAAGGCAGGTCAGATTTTGGAATGGTTCAAGGGATACGATAAGATAAAGATCAAGCTTCATAATAAGGTACGAATTAAGTTTCTGCTTTATTATGCTTTGTGTTAATCATTTTATAGAATTAAAGAGATCTTGGTTTTCGGGAATATCCAAGTTAGAAAAAAGTTTCATGATTATTTCACTGCGATCGGGATCAGATCTCGACCCAGTTTCCTAATAGGTTCTACATCGCTTACTTGTACTAGGATAACCACTATACATTAGTAGTTACAAAGCTGCATCGCTTACCTATAACTGATTAACTACTAGTTACGGAGCTGGCTCTACATTATTTACCCATATTAGATTAACCACTATATACCAGTAGTTATGAAGCTGGTTTTACATTGCTTACCCGAAACTGATTAACCAATAATTACAATGTTGGTTCTATATGGTTTACCTGTACTAGGTTAACTATTATATACTGGTATACTAACAAGTATAAAACCTATTGGTATACCACAAGCCAGAAACCATGTCCTTTTTTTAACCAATAATATGATCTGAATGTAATCTCAAATCATAAAAGATTTAACTTTCAAACTTCAATTCATATATTGCTAGAACATAATCTTCTAATAGCAATATTCACATAAAACACATAATCAATATTCACTTCACGATAGAATAAAAATAATTTTTATAAAATCAATTTAAAGAACACTAAGTATTTTTCAAACTTATCACTAAGCACACTCATGTTTTCTGTGCCTCTCCTTTACCTATGAAAAATACACTTCTCTTAGGAATTTATTTTCGAATTTGAAAATAAGACATTAAAACTATAAATTTAGTTTAGTCGAATTTGAGATTGGTATTTAATTATGTAACACATACATTAATTGTATTTCCACTTACTTCCGTATGCTAACCTATTGCTCTCCATTTCCAAATATAACTTCGCAAGTCACTTAAATACCATATTTCACTGATTCAACTTAACAATGTCTTCAAAGCACTATCTCACCCAATTTGATTCACCATATCACTATACAAATTTAATTCACTTGTTCCTAAATTTTCACATAGTTGACATTCACATTAGGTTTTGAGGTCTTCTAGACATTTGTTCCCCTAGGTCGCTAGTTTCTATATCATTATAAATCAGGCCATTTTAAGTTCTAACTCAAGAAATATGTACCAAACATCACAAGTTGCTCCAATGCAGGGGTACCATCAGATAACCATTTTCAATCTCAAATTTCAATACGATTCAACTAGAAGTAGATCAGGGTCTTTTCTAGGAATTTTTATTACTATGTATTATGTTTATCTTTTAGTTAGAATCACCCAATTTAGAGGTCTTGAGGCTGATTTATGGCCAAAATAATAGGAATGGTTCAAACAAACTTAAGACAGAATTCGACTACATGTTACTCTCTCGTCATATTCAACCAATTCCATGCAAAGAAACATCAAAATAACACCAATGAACCATTTATCTTAAACAAGTAGTAATTTCAATAGGCTGGGTCGCTCCTGGCCCAGCCCTACCTGACTTCTAGTTGGATGGTCCACAGGCCATACCTAGCCAACCCCGTCTAAACCATCCTTACTTTTTTTTCAAGGAAATTTGTAAAATTAAGTCATTTTTGTTGTTTCAGTTAGGCCACGGGTCGAACTGAGTAGGCCTATGCTTGTTTCGACCTTAGCCCATGGCCCAGTGAAATCGAACTATTTTAGCCTGTGCCTAGCTTGAACTCGACCTGTGGCCCAATTAAACCCATCCAAAGTTGAGCCGGGTCGGGCCGGACCAAAATTGACGTCCCTATAACCAAATCCATCCCATACTAAAACCCACAAAAATTAGGAATCTGAGCTAGGAAAACTTACCACTTTTTCCTCCAATCTTTTGGGTATTTATTAAACACCTTTACTTGATCAAGATCTCTTCAAATCTCCAGCAAAACCCATCAATGTTTCAAGTCCTCTTCTTCCTCCCTCTTTAGCCGACCCTCACACTTAGTTCTCTTCTTTTCACTTTTGTTTTTGGTCTCTCACACTTACTCTCTCTTAAACACTCGTAGTTATGTTAAAGAACGAAGTTAAATGTCTTACTTTATGCTTTTTTATACTCATTTAATGGATTCCACAATTCACCTTCCTATTGGTTCTCTTCTATTAACTCATCCTTCCACCAGCATCATGTAAAACGATCAAATTTCCCTTCAATGAATACCAAAAAGATCAAATAGCCCTTTAATTCATATAAAAGGACCAAATTGCCTTTTAATACATTTAATTCACCAACTAACTGAATTAAATTTCGAAAAAAATTCTACAACTTGTTATCATCAAATTGACCACGAAATACCCAAATTAGGGTTTATACTTATTGATTGGAAAATTTTTGAATGAGTTTAAAATCATTAATAGCCATTGCTTTCCAAAAAGGGCATTTTAGTCTTAAACTTTTGAAACTCCCGAAATCCATCCTATCAGACTTATTATCGAAATGTTTCATTATATTTTACACTAAGAGCTTCTCAAAGGGTAAAACACTAAGTCATCAATGAAAAGTTGCACTATTAAAATAAACCTGCCAAAGGCATATGGCTCGTTGAGTTGGAGATTCATCTTAAAAGTGCTTAAAGTTGGAAAATGCTAATCAAAATTTAAACAATGGATTAAAGAGTGTTTTTCCACAGCTTCCTTTGTAGTTTTGATAAATGGTAAACCAACCAATCTAATAAAAGCTATGAAAGGCCTAAGACAAGGAGATCGTCTCTTTCCATACCTGCTTGTTCCATACATGGAGTTTCTTTCAAAATCTCTAACAAGAAACATAATAAACAACACATAATTCAAATACCATTATAGAAACAAAGGTAGAAAACTCTCTCGCCCTACCTTTGCAGGTGACATATTATTGTTTTGTAGGGCAAAACAACACTCTATAGACTTTTTAGTGGAAACAATAGAGGAGTTTAAAGCAATGTTAGAGCTGAGATGCCCAAATAAGAGCTCTTTCTACCTATTAGCCTATGTCAGTCAATAAGTTGCCTCTATAGTAATGGAAATCGGTCTGAAGCAAGTTAGAATGCCTATCAAATACTTAGGATTCAAATAACTCAAAAGAGATTTATTGCAACTAACCGCAACCTTTTGATAGAGTCCTTTAATATAAGAATTAATCATTGGTGTAACAAGTGCAACGGATTGTAACCCTTTGATAGACCTCTTCTATAGACAAATTAATCACTGGTGCAACAAGTTCCTTAGATATGGTGGTAGACAACAATTAGTACAATTAGTCCTGAGCAATATGATCATTTATTAGATCATTACCTTGCACAAAAGAACTAAAGGAGATAGATAGAAAATTAAAGGAGTTCTTATGGGATAGTTCTATCCATAATCATTACAACATCAAGGTGAGCTAGAGCAAGGTTGATCAACAAAAAAAATAGGGTGGTTTGGGCATAAATTCAACTAAAACCTTTAATAATGTTTATTTGGGAGAAATATTATAGTAAACAAAAAAGGAACTTTGGGTCAAATGGATCCTCGATGTGTATATAAAGGGGAATAACACAAGGAGTTTAACACTAAACCAAAATATGTTATACACTTTGAGGAAAATTCTAGGAACTAGGCAATGGATACACAACCTGATCATTCATAGAACTAGGAATGGTGAATCAATACCGTTCTGGTTTGACAATTGGTGCAATAGAGGTCCTTTATTCAAAATTGAGAAAATCCTATATTTAAAACTATTCATTACTTTTAGTGCAAAGGTGAATATGCTCATCAAGAGGAACTGATCACTGATAACCTAATCACGTATTAAGTTTCCAACTATGATCAAATTTATTGGGAAGTTAATCGAGAAAAGGAATTCAAATCTAAAACATGAATAGCTGTTCTACAGGAGGGAGTAAATAGTAATGTAAACTAGTGGCACCTGGCTTAGAATAATGATGCCAACCTTTTACATGCATTTGTCCTATGTCTATGGATAGTTAGGACACTTGCAACAAAAGACAAAACAAAGTTTACTGTTCCCTCTAAACATTATGAACGACACTATAAGCACCTTGAAACCATTGACCATATTATGGTCATTTAAGGTACACTCAAAGTATTTAGAGGAAATTACAGGAAACCATTAACTTAAAGAAGGCAACCTATACATGGAATAAGTTGATTTAGTAGAATTAGTTAAAATTGCGGGTAAAGCCAACTATAAAGCATTAAACAATGGTGTATAATCTACAGAAAGAGAGATATATTCTGCTAAAATACAAGGTTTGGGAAGGTCTAACAGTATGTAAAATATTAATCAATATTTACACAATACATGATATCAAGTGCATCCTAGAAACAAACATTGGTTTAATAAGTTGTGAGTGAAGTTTCAATTATCTTAATATTTCTCGTTAAAAATTTCTCTATAAGTCTTTTAGTTTAAATTTGTTAAGAAAGACAAAATCCCTCTTTCTTTTTATTTCAATGATATCCACACTTAAAATTCTATTGTGGCTCCTAAAATTTTCACCTCAAAGTCATCATTGAATGAGAATTTCTATATATTAGCTTTAAATTTTCTATTAGTAAAAACAATCATATACTTAACATATATCAATAAATAAACAAATTTTTTATCAAAAAGTGTTTCAAAATAAACAAACTATCATACTTACTATAAGAGTGATTATTCCAATAAAGGAAAATACAATACTCTTTTCCTTTAACAATAAAACTCTTAGTTTTATTCATATATTTTTTTCAAATTTTATTATCTAAGGTATGCATAATCATGTTACATTAAGAAGAGAGAAGGGCTAGCTTTTTTCTAAAAAACCTGGCATATTTTACATGATTTGTCTATGAATCTTCTTCGACTTTCTTCTTCATTTCTACTTTCCCTATTTTTTAACTTTTTTCTATTTTTACAGTACTCTCAATGATCTCCCCTAGGAAACTCATTAGTCCTCATTTTCCAGTTAAGTGTATATGTTTTCTTCTACTCTTATTGACCTTTTCGTTCTTCTAGTACTAACTTTGTTCTTATTTGATTCCTTGCATCTTTTCTCTTCTTCCTCTCCCTTTTAAGTCCTTGTACCTATAAAAATCACTTTGGTTTCATCCTTCTCATTTTCTAGCATTTCCTTCTTTTACTTATACATTTTTTCCTATATGAGACTACACCTATGATTGACTATTTTGTGAGTTAGTCATTGTTAAATTAACGGCAAGAGCATGACGTAGTTATGGCTAGTATTGGAAAGTATGGATCGATGATATGAAGAAAATAGAACTTAAACAATTAAAATAGAATAGGGAACAATAATGAACATAGAGACAATGGAAATTACTTAGAAAACTATCGATATCGAAAGTTATTATCTATGTACGGAATCCCCCTAAAACCTTTAATAGATTGATATTTTATCATGCAATTGTTTTTTTGATTTATAGGATCGTGGAGACTTTTATGGTACATTCGTAATTGGACCTTGAGTCTACTAACAACTAATCCTAAGGTTGCCAATTGAATTACTCAGGTTAAAGTTTGTAGGATTATGTTACCGACTTATGAGTTCCTCTATAGGTTTGACCTTAATCTAGACGATTTATGTCTTCTTATCTCTTAGGTTGCAATCAACTCCTTCCAATTACGATAGATCTATTCATACCTAGGATTTCTCAATCTCTATGTATGAAATTATATTATGATCTAATATTTTCAGGTCTATCAGAATGTATATAAAACACATAATTAAATCACAACATAACAATCAATCTAATTGCATTGATAAAAGATTCAATTCATATCAAAGTATTAACATAGAGTTCATTTACGCTAAATACTAATAAGACGTTGAGTTACACATTATCGAACATGAAATCAAACATAAACTAAAAGAAAAACATATTGAAAACAATGAGTTAATAATTCTAAATTTTCCTGATTGTCCTTTACCATCTATTCTTACAATGTAGAGGTATGATCTTGTATTTTGATAGATTTGATGAATTCTTCAAGTTTTTCAATTCTCTGGACAAAACTGCCCCTTGAGAACAATCTCCATTGTACAATCACCTCCCAATTTCTACTTTGATTAATAACCCTTTGAAAATGTCACTTTGTAAAGAAATTCACACAACAGAAAAATTTGGTTTTAGGGACAGAAATTGCTAATAGAAAATACTCCTTTTTCGTAGGAAAAAAAATTTTGCAATGGAAATTACCAACAGAAAAAGTCGTAGGAGAAACAGCAGTAGGTAAAATTTTCCCGATGGAGTGTTATATTTCATCACTAAAATTACTAATGGAATCTTTGTTTTTGCCAAGAAATTTCTTTATAGAAATATAATTTGCATCATTAAATTTACCTATGGAAATCATAATTCTATTGCTAAATTGTGGATGGAATTATCATTTCTATTGCTAAAACATGTCATAAAACATGAGCGTGTGTATTGCCTTGTAGGTTTGTTTCCATGAACTCTCATTAGCTATCATAAGTTCATCTTCAGTCTTATAACATCCCAAAAGTTTCCTACTATACAGATCAACATATGCTTAAAAGCAAATGTATTCTCATAACTAAATCATGCTCTTCCAATCGATTCCCTCTTTTTCTTTCTATTAATATTTTTCAAATCAACACCAAAGGCTACAAATTTTTTATCAAGAGATATAAAAATGTGTTAGGAATCTATTGATTCAATAATCACTTCATTTGGAGGTCAGACGATGAAGTTATGGCCAAAAGAGTCAGCCATGATTATGTCCTTAATAATATTGTACATATCTTGGGAAAATTGGCATAACTTTAACTAGAAATATCAGATTGTGGTCATTTAAGGACAGTATTGAAAAGGACTTCTAGATATACAAATTTTATGAAGACCTTGAAGAGATATTGTGCCATCTAGAGGGACAAAATCACGAATTTCAAAAAGCGTACAATGCATGTCCTTTAAACAGACATAAACCTCTACCTAACGATCATACATAGCTCTGAGGTGTCTTCCAGACCCATAAAGGTAATGTCTGTTTAACTAACATGGACTGGCCTGGGGACATTTTTAGACCTTAGAAGGTCCATTTAATAGACCCAATTTCCATGGTGAGACAAAACTTCCTCCAAAGCATCTCCAACAGTTCCTACATCAATTCTAACATCAGTTTCAGTCATATTCTTCCCAAATTCACTTCTTCTAATGCAATGTCACTCCTTATACATTCAACTATCAAATTGATTTCATTAAACTCCCAAATATCAACTCCATTCATTCATCATATAGAACAAATTCTCATCTTTTACTATAGCTATCCTATATCCATCCTGTGCAACATTACTAACTTATACTGACCATATCTCCCAATTAAAGTTTCCAAAAATTTCGTACTTTATATCATTGGAAATCTAGAAAGATAATATAAAGCTTCCAAGAAGACAACTCTATCTAATTTAGCCTAGATCAATACATATTTTCCCTAGAAGTCAAAACACAAAATTTTACCCTTATGAATGCTTGAAAATGCAATGTACAAACTTTGAGAGTTATGAGCAAAAACACAATCATATTTCATTATCATCAAAAGATAAGAGTTTTATAAGGCTTTAATGGACATTTCAAGCCACAATACATCATAGTCAAAAAATACATAATTTACACAAAGATAGAATTGCTCAAAATGCAACTAAAGCCTTGTTTTACAAAAACTAACTTAAAATACAAAATAAGCATAGTCAAGAGTAATGCCCTTATGCTCGATCACTCGATATCTTACTCATCCACTGAAGATGGGACAAAATTGGGGGGTGAGCTTAAAGATCATAGGTAACAATTTTATAACTGCTAATAAGCAACACCATTTTAAAATTCACAATGCATCATGAAAAACATATTTCCAATTTCTCAATTTATCAAACACTTTACAGGCAACCCAAATCATGCATTTAATAAACCTGTCAACACATGAGCACATCAAAATGGTTTGGGAGGTCCATAAATAGAATGAGCTAACACATTCCCATGAAATGATCCTGTGTAGTCGTGAATAGAACGAACTAACACAATCCCACATAGTGATTTTGCGTAGTCGTAAACATGAGGGAGTCCCTGAAGGAGCTCCATGCCACTTGCAGGCAGGAGGAAGAAGCCTTTAGTCAACGTGCGCTTGACATACAGAATGGACTAGACCAAACCCACATAACATGTATTTCATAACTTGTAAACTTGTTGCCCGAAATTGCACTTTTACTGAAAAGTGATTTCATAAAATTAGTATTTTTTAAAAGAAAATTCATTTTCGCATTCTTTTCATAAATCATCAACACAATATTCACATACCAAACACATAGAACTTTCTCAAAGCATTCAAAGAGCAATAAATGCACATTTATAATATAATTGAAAAACATTTACTTTCTTGATTTGGAAGAAACATTAATGGCTTGTTATTCAATTATAAAAATGTAACCCACCTTAAATTCCTTTCTTAACAATTGCTTAAAGATGCCTCTCTTCTTGCTTCTCTTGCCTCTCCTCTTGGTTTCCTTCAATATTGGAAAAAATCCCAACTCAATAGGACGTCCAATTAAGAACTCAAAGAAATATATACACTAAAATTGATCTTAGAATACTTAAACCCATGCATTTTTTAAGCTTCATAAACCAAAACCCTTCAAAAAATCCAAAAGTTTAAACATAAACTTTCCTTGAATCTTCACGAATTAATGAGTCTCTTGGCTTAGATGGAAGCTCTAATCTTCCTCTTTCTTTTTCCCTTCTTGAACAACTTTAAAATCACCTTTTAAAACTAAGAAAGTTGGAAACCTGGATTAGCTTTCCCTTCTTTTCTTCTTCTCCCACGACACTCTCTCTTCCTCTCTTCAATTTTCGTTTTATTCTTCTTCAATTGCAAGACAACTATTGTTCTTTAACTTTTTACCCTTAATGAGCCCAAAAAGTCCATTTTACCCTTCCTTATAAGCCTATGTTCTTTTAACCTTAGGTGATCTTCTAAAAAATACCCTTCAACCTTCTTACTGCTTTAATACAACTAAACCACTTAATAAAAATCCTACTTACATTAACATAATAATTAAACTCCAAAAACCTAATTTATCAAAACCTCATAATTCATTTAAATCATGCTTAAATAAATATAAAAAATTTGGGGCCATCAAAATGTGTTAAAGGGTTATTTGGTCTTTTAATACCCATTAAGGGCAATTTAGTCTTTTTACATGGTATTAGTGGATCGATAAGTCATTAGAAATGACCAATGAGAAAATGACACATGTGTAATGAGTCATTAGTGATAAAAAAATTAGAAGGTGACTTCTGTAATCCATTAAATGAGTATAAAAGCAACAATTTTATTCATATTTTAAGATAGCCGTGAGAGTGAATGGAGAGTGCACGTGATAGTGGAAAAAGAAGGAAAAAAGAAGAGAGAGAATGGTAAGTTACGACCATTGCTAGGAGAAAGGAAGGAAGAGAGAAAAAAAGAATTGAAAAGAAAAAGGATAATAAAGGTTCGGCTATGGCCATGGAGAAGTGATCCAAAGCATTTTTCATGTTCTTCTACCTCCAATCAAGCATCAAGTAAAGTTCCATAGCCATTCAAGTGAAGAAAAAGAAGAAAAAGGGTTGGTAAGCTTGCTAATCTTGTTAAAAATTTTGATTTGTTAGATTATAGGATAGATTTGGTTTTGATGGTGTAAATTGCACCTTTTTGATGAGATATTAAGGTTTTATTGCATTGGAAGCAATTAGGAGAAGAAAATCACGTGAATCTAATATATGGAACCCTGGTCAAAATTGGTCAAAGGTGAGATCTATTGTCTAAAGTGTTTTGTTTTGTCATTTGATGATTTAAGATTAATTAATGGCATTGGAAAGTTAGTTTAAAGATGAAAGAATAAAAGAAAATCCATGGGAATGATTGGATGATTTTTCAGCCATGATTAGGGTTTTTAATTTATTATGATCCACAATTTTATTTTGGTTGTTTTATGATGTTCATAGCATGATTTTGATGCCAATAAAGTAAAGAAATGAAAAAGAATCGACTTGGAATTAGTTTTAGTTGAAATTTGGCATAGAGTGCTTGATTTTGTAAAAAAAGTTTTAATGAAATTTTATGGCTTAAATGTGTGTATTAAATGTAATGGAAGTGAATTTAGATTGGTTTTCAAGTGTTAGAAATCAAATGGAATTGAATTGGAAGAGTTTATTGTTAAATATGATAAGGTTAGACTTAAGAGCAATTTTGGAATAAAAGTATGGTTATATTGTAATGACCACGTGGATGTGATTAAGGATGGTCAATAAGTATATTTGTGGTATTGGAATTATTAAATGAAGTGTTATGTTATTATTTGGAGAAAATTTAGTGTATGGAGTGCATGTGGAAAGTGATGAAGTTAACTAAGTTTATTGTGTATTTGATTGGAAAATGTATTAAGGAGTTAATGTATTCATATTATGTTTTTATATCAAATGAAACCAATTAAAGGATTTTGAAGTGGAAAAACGGAAAGTAGCAAGTTATGAGTGTATTTTAATTGTTTTATATAACTAGATTCTTTGCAAAACAATTGATGACATGTGAGTGTACTTTAGATTGAGTTTATGCAAATGGCTTTCATTTGATCATGAAATGATTATTTATGTTAAATTTTTTGCAAATGATATTTTATAAGTGAATATTGCTAGCATAAGTGTATGTTGTGGTGATATATGAGTTTTCATTTGAAAGTTAAATTTTATATGATTGGGAGTTTCATTGAAATATTTCAATTATGGGTCCTCCCATACTTGAATTAGAAAATAAAATGAGTCATAAATGTAAGACTTGCTTTTACCTCTGGTACACTGCTAGGCTTTATACATGCTATTATACATGTATAGTCATAGTGGTTAACCTATTATAGATAAGTGATATAGAACCAGCTCTGTGACTTGTTACAGGTCAGTGATGCAAAACTAGCTCCGTGACTACTAGTTTATAGTGGTTAACCTGTTTCAAGTAAGCGATGCAGAACCAGCTCTGTAAATAGTGATAACTAGTTGCGGGTAAGCGATATAGAACCAACACTATGACTTTAGGCTGAGTGTACTGTACAGTAAAGAAACTAGTAGTGGGCTATGTTGAGTAAGAAAAGTCATGTAATAACAATGTGACTACTATTTATTTTTAAAAGTGATTTGAGAATTACTGTATAGTACCAATTCTAGTGGTTGACTTATTTTCAATATAAAAGTTTTCAAAAAACTTATTGCCACCATTATTTGTCATTTAAGAAAAAAGGGAAATGGAAAATGGAAACTTGTATATTATGAGTTTAATGTTGAAACGCATTTTGGAATAGTATTTCTAAAAAATTAAAATTCCTTTTTACAAAATATTATGTTATTACCAGATCTGATGATGCAAGAATAAATTGTTATAGTAAATGCTTTATCATGAGCTTTATGATTGTATGAGAATATTGCAATTATGTTGTTATGAAAAGTTCAGTTTTTTAGTAAACTGATTACACTCTTTGAGCTCATTTAACTCACCCTTATTTTATGTTTTTAAACAAAACACCCCAAGTATGCATACATGTGCGGCATTACTTGGGACTTCGTCGCATAAAAAGTTATATCGTCAGGGGCTATTGTGCTTATATCATTTTTATATGTACATTTATGTAAAGAATATATGTTTATAAAGGCTTTTAAATGAAATGCATAAATATGTTTTAGCTTTTTAAAGTTTATTGTAGTGATTGTTAAGAATTATTTGTTTAGGGTTGCTTGTGAGTGGATTTGAAGTCTAAAATGTGTAGTTGAGAAATCAGTGTGAATATAGAAGTGTTTTGAAATTTTAGATGGCTTTTGAAAAATTTGGAAATATTAAAATGCAGTTGATGTGCAGCTGAAATTTTTTAATAAAATTATTTGTAAAAAAATCTCACTATTTTCTATGCTTTTCACTTTTAAAATATAAAAGGTTTTTAACACTTGAATAACTTGCCTTTATGGGAACCATTTGGTTGAGTTAGATATCAATTGGAGGGCTACCATCGGGTCACTGGGAGGGTTACACTTAGGTTTCCGAAGGGGGACTTTAAGACGGTTCCTTTCAGTGGGTTTTGCAAAAAGAGTTGACGTAGTGTAGGTTTTGTGTCCATAGACATTTCCTACATCAGAGTAAGGTGTTATAAGTGAACTGGAATTTACAAAAATTTCATCAGAGTTTCCTATATTTTAAGGATATTTACCCTTTGTTAAACAAAAAAATTATCTCAACAACACAGTCATTCATGGCAACAGACATTTATAAAATTATCAATCTCCATAATACACATATTTTTTCATTCTAAATTTCATACATCAGATTATATTAAAATCTAATTAGTAGTAATTAGTGCAAAAATCATAATATAAGTGTAAAATCATAATATAAACTTTCCTGCATTAGAATAAAGTGTTATAAGTGAACTACAATTTGCAATAATTTCATTAGAGTTTCCTCTATTTTTATGATATTTACCTATGTCAAACAAAAAAAATTTCTCAATAACACAACTATTCATGTCAACAAACATTTATTAGAATATCATTTTCCATAATACACATATATTTCCATTCTAAATTTCATACATCAAATTACATTGAAATCTAATTAGTACAAAAATCATAATATAAGTGTAAATTTTAGATACTTACAAGCTTCTCTGTATACTCCTGGTGGTCATAGATCCTCTAGTGTGTATGGGGAGACTCTCTCCCTCAAATCCTCCCTATCTAATTACAGAATTGTGCTCTGAAATGGAGATTGCCTTAGCTGTTGCCTAGTACTGCTGCCAATGACTGCATATTTCTTTAGATATATAAGGAGGTCATACAACATTCTTGTGTATCAAAACAAAACAGTCTCTATAACGTGCACATCCACACCTCTCCCATACATCATAACTGACATCATCAAATTTTGAATCCAAAAAAAATTCTTTCTGAAAATAATCAAAAAAAGAAAAACATATTATAAGTACTTGCAAACTACAATATTTATGTAATTCATGTATAAAATTAGATAAAATAAAAAAGATTAAAGAATTTATTATTTGTACCTCAAACTTTTTATAATAAAATTCTTTGTCCAATGAGAGATATTCTTCGATATATAACCCTCAAATTTTATCTTCTCCTTGAACTAGGATAAGATAATTCGAAAGCACGTTCCAAACTAAACCAACCTAATATATAAGCCATTTTTTATCATTTTCAAATCATTTAAGCTATAAATTCAATATAAACCTACAGTGTTATCACGTATTACAAAATTTTTAGGATTTCACTCACAGATCATTGACAATTGTAATGTAAATTCTTCCATCAACTCCTTTAGCACTAGGCTAGAGACCGCTTCCAACTGCAACATCTACCCCTGATATCTTTATCGATATAGATTTAGATTTTGGTATATAAGTAAATGTTGCATCAATAGTTTCTGATTATCTGGATGTAGTAGAAGTGTTGGATGGTGTAGCAGTAGGTGGGGAATGTGACTCTACAACGACTATAGGAGGGAAGGTGATACCTCATTTGGATGTGCACTAACTGGATATGCAATACCTAATTTTGTAGTATCTGCAAAATGTGATGCTTCACTGAGGCATGCATTAGCTCCTCTAAATGGTAATAACCTACACCTTGGCTACAACGTATCCTTTTTGCTCTTCTGTGACATAATTTTAACCTACAATTCACATTTTATTAATTATTTCACTAATAGAACAATATAAATTAATTACATAATAATATATTATTGATAAAATAATAAATTTATTGACATAATATTCTATTACTTACACAAATTAATCGCTATCATCACTTAATTGTAAATCAAAACCATCATCATCTTCTTTTTTTGAAGAATTAGGATCAAAGTCAGGCTCCTCTTTAGGTCTCTCACCATCTATAGATTCCTCATCCTCTTGAGATGAAAGTTCAACATTTTCATTATTTGGATGGTTCAAAGGTTCATTCTCATCATATGTTACACATGCATTTATTTCGTGAACATCTTCCTAAAATGCTTCACATTCAATTCTCTTATTTTGCCCTTTTCCATACAATTTTAAAATGCCTCTAGATTTTGCTTTATAAATGGCCTATCAATCTGACTTATCTCATCTTAAACAAAGAAAAGGGATATAATACACTTGCATCCCTTGCATCGTCAATACGAAAGGTTCAAATTGTCTAAACTTTCTTTATTGGTTGATTTCAACTAGATTATATTGAGTATGCACTTTTGTTCCAACATTAAGAGTTGGATCAAACCATTCACCCATAAATATGATTCTCCATTTTATTGGTAATATAGGGTACTCAATTTCAAGTATCTCAATAATTTTACCATAGTAATCTATCAATTCTCCCTGTATGCAAACCTCACTATTTACTGTTGCCATGCTATGACCTTGATTTTCTGTATGAAATTTGTATCCATTAAGAAAATACACCAGATATGATTTAACAATTTGCAAAGGTCCTTTCATAAGATCACATAAGAACTTGTTCTCTGTTAGATTTTCTAGGGCCTACATCAAAAAAATATCATATTAAATAGTATAATGTCATTTAAACACTTTTATCTAATAATTCAACCATTTCAATTATTACAAATGAAAACTTACATATTTCTCAAATCATCAAGGAAAGTGACTTTCAACATCTTTATTGATATCATCCTATGTTTTTTAGGGCATTAGCTCGCATAATCATTCCTTGTATAATCTAAAAGTATTATTATATGTTTTAGTTATAAACACCACTCACCTAAAAAACCCAAATAATCAATTTAAAAAATAACTTATAGTTATTGCAGAAAAGGTTGAACGTATTGGCAACTCAATAAAATGTAACCAAGCAAGCCTCTATTTCTTTTATTGTTAACATTCTTCTTATTGAGCATCCATATTTTCATCCAAGAAATGTGAAACTGGATAAGTTACCATCAACATCACTCGCTTCACCCCCATCATCATTATGAGGAACTTTTCTTTCTCTTGCGTGCCCATGCAACTTAAAATAATGTGAACAAAATGTACTTACTTCGTCTACCAAATAATCATTACATATAACCTTTAACTCTAGCCTTGTTTTTAGCATTTTTCTTCAAGTGATACAAATACCTACATTACAAATAGGGTTATTACAATTATTGATTAAAATATGCTATAATTTTTATTTGAATATTAACTATAATTACCTCTCAAACAGATACATCCATCGATATTGAACTAGACTACCATGTTTAGCCTCGTGTGCTAAATGTATACGTAGATGCTCCATACAATCGAAGAAGCTTGGAGGAAAAATTCCTTCTAATTTAAACAAGATAAATAGAATTTCCGTCTTTCTATTTTTTCTATTTTAACTAACTTTATTTCAGATGATGTTAAGCTTTTAAAAAACAAACTTATAACTTCCCAAAACTTATCCGGTAGCAACTCACGAAATGAAATTGGAATTAGCCTTTGTATAAACACATCACTCTCATGACTTTCCATCCTAAATAATGTCTACTTCCTCGTGTTCACACATCTTATCAAGTTCAAAACATAACCATTAGGAAACATTAGACTTTTTAACCATTCATACAAAATTTCCTTTCATTTTTTGTCCAAAGTGTAAAACGCTTTTGGATATTTACCTATGTGAATATCTTTACCTAACTCCTTCTTTTTACAAAAAGGTTTCAAATATGCTCGTGATTTTGCATTGTCCTTTTTCCTCCCTTCAATGTTCATTCTGTTGTTGAGCAAATTATCAAAAAAAATTTGAATATGGATCATATCTAGATTATGATATACCAAATTAGTTTTCTAATATGACAAATTCCAAAATAATTTTTTTTCTCCAACCAACGTTTTTACGAATTCTTCTATTAACTTCTTCAAGATTAAGTTCTATAATTTTAAATAATTCTAATTCATCATTCTCCTGAAATATCTCTTCACTAGCTTTATGAGGGGAAGGAGTTGTTTGTACCATACTATTATTAATAAACTTTTGTTTATTAAGTCTAAATGGATGATCTGGAGGAAGAAACTTCCTATGGTTGTTAAACCAAGATGTTTTCAACCGTTAGGAATATAAATACATCATAACCATTGTCATAATAAGGGCAAGCCAATTTCCCTACTGTGCTCCATCTAGATAACATAACATACATAGGGAAATCACTAATAGCCACATTAAAATTGCTCTTAATAAAATTTTGTTTAAAAGACACATCATATTTCTCCACACCAAATTCCCAAAGATGATGCAATTCAGATTCCAATGGTTGTAAAAATACATCAAATTTATGCTTTGGATTCATAAGCCTTAGCACATCCACCGTCAAGAACATATATGCCTCATTCATACATATCCATGAAGGTAGATTATAAGGAGTAATTATGATTGGCCATGATGAATATTGTTGGTCAGATTGACCAAAAAGTTGGAATCCATCTATTGGTAATCCCAACCTAAAATTTCAAATTTTGATTGCAAACTCATAATAGGTGTTATTGAAATGATTCCATGGGAGTGCATCCGATAGATAGCTGATTATGCCATCTAATGTGGGATGCAGTAACATAAAAGGAAATATAACCTTTGAAGTCTTCAAGTTAGGGGGAAATAATAATCTGCTTCCAAGGTACTAATTTATGCTTCATAATACACTTTCTTGGTTTAAACCTAGATCAACCAAAACATTTGCACTTTTGTAATTCCACATGATCTCCCCAAAACAACATACGTCTCAAATTGTAACAATCAATTTTCTTAAATAGCAAACCAAGATCCCTAATGAATTTCTTCATAGTGTAAAAATTATCAACCATTTTATGATCAAGAGTCAATGATTCATTATACCAAGTAAGAATTTTATCCAAACTTTGATTAGAAATATGACATTTAGACTTTATGTTCAATATTCTAGCAATTAAAGATAATTCAGTCATGGTCTCACAATTTGGCTATAATTCTTAATCAAATGATTTTAGTAAGTCAAAATACATTTTTTGTATTTGGGTTTGGTTCTTCTTCAAGATTTTCTATATTTACCTTAAAGGTAAAACCAACTACATCATAAACCATTTGGGTGTAAGGATTTTCAACTGCACTTACATTATTTATTATAAACCCAGTTCCCCTTTCAAACCCATCTACACCTATTGACGAGTTTACCTCATTAACCCTTGAGGTGCTAAAAATTGACGGCTCCCCATATTGTGTCCACCCAAAATAATTTAGAACAAAACCTTTTCTTAACAAATGGAGATTCACTTTATTAATAGGAAGAAAATGAATATATTTTAACTTTTTATATGGGCATCTGATTTTTGGACCATTGATTTCAACGTTAAGCTCTTGGAGATTAAATCAAAGAATTCCAAGAATTGCGCTATAGGGTGCAACCTCGGGTCATTCACTTAATCGGAACCTAAACACTTGAATCTAAATTTGTAGCACCCCCTTACCGCAGGGTACACACCGGGACGCTCGCTGGTCATTCCGATACATATCCTACGATAAGGGTGAACTACGATCAATCACTACTAACACCTCACATGGCATCATAAGAAAACATCAGTATAAAAATCATAATGTTTTTGAAACCAAAATTTTCCTCATTTCATTTCATCAAAACCAGAAATGTATACATCTGTCATCT
>JAOSBN010012195.1:0-18255 GCA_027563595.1 Erythroxylum suave | reverse complement strand
ATATGATAAATAATAATTATATCAAAACATTCAATAAAAAGAATAATGAATATCTTTAACTCTCAAACTATTACAATATACTACAAGAGTTCTTGATAAGAAAACAATCAATAAAAGTGAAAACTGAAACAAAAACAATATATATATATATATATATATATAATTTTAACATATACATCAAATATAAGTAAAATTAAAAGAAGAAGAAAAACAAAAACATGAAACTTCACTTAATTGCTTATGGAAGGATACCTTCTATAACTGCACTAACCTGAGTTATCATTTGGAACGAAACTCTCATTATTAAGAGGAGCCTCATCATCATCATTATTAACATCACCATTTAAATTCAATACACTAAATGACATTTAAATGTTTTCTCATTCAAGATTATCTTCTAATTCATCTACATCTACTAAACTCGGTTCCTCAGAAATCCAATCTGCAAAAATGGAATTATCAATAAAAATTGGATCTGTTGAACTACTTGTATTATTAAGAGTCCTAGTGAACAATAAATTTTAATTATTAGAAAATTATAAGAAATTATATTAAAATTAATAATGATAATAACATACCTTTTTCGAAGCTTTCAAATGTAAAAACGAAAACTAAGTCATTCAATCTCTTTTGCTCCAATTTATTTCTTTTCTAGGAATTGATGAATTTAAATGTATTTCCGTTTCGTTTCAACTTGTTGCATTCACACTATTTGACCTTTATCTTGACTAAAAGACAACTCGTAGCCCTTTGTTCAGTTTGCGAGCGTGCCAAGAATTTAAAGTATTTCCAAACTAAAAATAATAAGGAAAAAGATTGCGCCTCGTAATCTAAACTGAAATGAAAACGGCTATGTATTGTTAGAAAGGGACAAAAATCTAATAGAAAGAACTTTGCTTTATCGGTAAACAAATCGGCAAAACGTAATAACTAAGAAATTGAAAATTTGCTGAGAACAATTGAAAAGGAAAGGACTAGGATAAGGAAAATAAATGATTGCCGAAAAAGAAATAAGCTAATAGGTTCAAAGATTTGCTGGAATGCCAGGCTTTTGATATGTCAGAGGTTGGATGCTTTTTCCTACTTCAAAACTCCTATTTATAGCCAACAGTGATGAGTGTCTTACTCTAATTCAAACTTGTAATCCTGATAAAATTCTATCTTACTAGATAGAGATAAATTTTGGATTAACTTTATCTTATCCGATAAAGATAGAGTTTGGGTTGGTTTCTATCAGATTTATCACCTTATCTCCTCTTCATTTGGGATTCCTAGACTCCCAATCCAACTCCAACTCTATTACGTCTTTCTCTGTTGGACACTGGAATCTGATGGGCCAAGATCAATGGACTCCTTTTGGACTTCGAACCATGGACTTTTCTTTGAGCTTTAGATTTTCGGCCCAATACAGTAAAAATAGGCCGAACCATTTTTTCGGTATAAACATTTGTCCCTTGCACCATTGAGCTTAGAAGGATAAGCCATATGGTGGTCGTTTAACATCTGGTTAATGCCTTTGCTGAGTACCCTTTGGATGCTTTGTCTGCTTCAATCCCTCACGAAGTTATATCCAAAGGTCCGCCACCTATGATTGGTAATAACTCAAGCAAATCCTTATGATGACCATCCGGAAATAAGTCATCGAAGTTACATGGACATCGAAAATTCAAAAGGCTCTCTAACGAATACCGCGTCAAACACCAAGCCCAAGGTAGAACCCATTCGATGCTCTCTTTTAAAACACAAACTCTTCAACTTTCAAAAGACTCTAGTGCCGTCGATATTTAAGGGTCACTCTTTGTTCTTCACTAAACACCTAAAGGAACGATTTTCAAACCTCCCTCACAAAAGCTTCTTCTCCTCTTCGACTTGCGCACCTACCGTTCTACCGCCGTTACCATCGTCGCACAACCTTTACGCGTTCCACTCTTCAACATCGTTGAAGCCCAGTCATCTCAAAGAGTTCCACCACCGTTGACGACCACCAGTAAGCCTGCGCTTCCTTCTCCTCTTCTTCGTTTCTACGACTTTTGCTAACTCTAACAAACCGTGTCCTTTTCCAGAAGCACCATCACTTTTTGTCTTTTTATCGTCGGAAGCTCAGCAAATCACTTGACAGGATGTTAGGTACGAATCTTCTCGAACTCCATTGTTTTGATTTTCGGATGACCATTGCACTTTCTGGTGATTGCTGTGGTTTCTGGTGACCTCCAAGGTTTCGGGTGTATCTGAAATTTAAAGTTTAGGGATTGTTGTTTGGTTGGTGTAGTGAGTACTGGGTTGTGTTTTAGGAGTGTGTTTACTTGCAGGTAGTTTTGTGAACTCCCAATTACAGGGGAAACTCTGTCAAAATTTCTCTAGAAACTAATCTCCCATTTTTGCATTGCAGACTCAGAAGCTCCTCTAGCTTTTCCTGGATCGATGGACCTAGTCACCGAGCAGGCATAGACCTCTCTTTTTGTGTTTCTTTACCCTTCGAAATTTCCCTCAATCTAAACATCTTTAATTGTTCAGGGTGACTCTCAACAGTGCCTGACTGTTTCTCCGTCCTCTCCAACTCCTCCGCGTATGCCTTTTCCCTTACTTAAGGGACAAGCCCTTCTCCTCCATCACAATTCATTCGCTGCGCCTGGTAAACAGAGGACGTGGATTCCAAACGCGTCGAAATATGGAGCTTAGGTGGCCACTTACGACCACACTTTGAGAGTCGCTGGAAGAAGGTCGGTGTTGCTGATCTCATTGAGTTGTCCCTACACCAGCAATATTTCGATAGAGACCTGATCATGGGAGCCCTACGTTTTTAAAGTCATGGCTGCAATTTTTTCATTTTTCCCCACGGTCCGATGTCAGTGACCTTAAGGGATGTAGTAGCGATCACTGGCCTACCTTTGCGGAGAGAGGAGGCTGCTTTTGCCATTTTCCCGGAAGAAGATAGCTCTTTAGAGGATGCACTGGCTTCTCTGCCCGTAGCTTCTTCCTTTAGCGGAGTGAGTATCTCCTAAGTTGGCTACCGCTCTTCCTCTGCCCTTTAGCATTTCTAATTACCTCTTTTTCTCTCTTGTAGGCGGTGAGACAAGCAAAAGACTTGGAGCGGCCAGGTCAAAACTTGGTTTTGATGTGGCATTTAGTCAACAAGTACATTACTTGTTCCTCGGCCAGGAAACTTACCAAAGAGACTAGGAACTTGGCCCTCGCACTCCACCAGGGTCAACAGGTCTCCTTAGCCAGCATTTTCCTTGGTCACTGTTATCGGGGACTGTACGTGGTTGTTACCTCTGAGCCATTCAAGGAGCTTCCTCCGTCTGCTTGGCTTCTCCAGCTATGGCTCCTTTTGTACTTTCCAGCTCTGCGCTCTTCTGCCACTATTTGGAGGAACGAAGTTGCCCCTGGGGTTGCAGCTTCTTATTGCCCTTGCCCTTTGCCTCAGGAAGTTGTAGTGAGGTATTTCCTAAACTTAAGGGGACAGGGTGCCCCTCTTATGTTTCTTTTTGACTGTGGTGAGGAATGGGACATCCTCTCGATGCCTCTACAGCAGTATGTGTTTGGTCTGCTCGAGGAGCATGAAAAGGAATGGCGCCTGGTTTGTGAAGCTAGGCATTTTTTGACTGGGACCTCTGTTATGCCAAAGGAAGGTGGCAAGCAGATGGGAGTCTGCTGCAAAATCTACATGCCGCAACTATGATGCCGACAGTTTGGTTTGACTCAAGGTTGTCCAGACACTGTCCACCGTCTCTCCAAGCCTAATAATAGTAGGGTCTCTTTGTAAGAGGCCGAAATCAAAAAGTTTATTGAGAGGTGACAGGAAAAGTTGTCAGGCACCGGAGTTAGGCCAATCATCTGTGTTGAAAGGGATCCGACCTCGATGACCAATTCCTTCGATTCCTGGTGGAGAAATATTTCCTAGACCTTCATTATTTCCCCTCCTGTTCAAGGTACGTCTGGTAATTTTTGACCTTCCTCTTTATTTGTCCAGTACTGATGTTTGATTTCCCTTTTACGCTCAGGTATTCTCTCGCCACTGACTTCCAAAGGAAAGTCGTCCACGGCCTCCGCTAAAAGCAAGGTTCGTAAGGCCAATCAAGGTAATCACCGTTTCTCTTCATCTCTTCCTTTCTTTATTTCTTCCTAATTTTATCTTTGGTTCGTAGCTCCCTCAGGTGAGAAGACACCTAAACAACCCAAATTCTCCTCCAGTGTCAAAGCTAAGAAGACACTGGGCAAGAAGAAAACTGCTTCTGCTGGCTCCCGCAGATCTAGAAGACTGACTATTCAGCTAAAATTCACGGCGGTCACTGGTACCCTGGAGGTCACCAGTGATGAAGGCTCAGAGGGGGTAGGCAAAGAGGAGGAAGTCTTCAGCTTCCATAAGGCCACCCGGAGTTTAGAAGTTATTGGTGACCAACAGGACACAAACCTGTGATAACCAAAAATATCATGGACACCAGAACTGCCGGTGATCAGACTTCCTCTGCCAAGACGATATGGACTTTGTATCGCCAACCTCCGTCTTCCTTTATGCTGGTAACATCCCTACTGACTTGTCTTTATTCTTTGCAGGCTCTGGCTTCCATTAGTGCCGCATTGGAGGAAGAGCTCCCTTGGGAGGATCCCTTAGCCGCGATGGACTTACGTGTTTTTGATCCTCCTGCAGCTCCTATTGTGGTGTCCCCAAAGGAGGCGGCTGTTGCTAAGGAGAGGGTGAAGGTTTTCTTCTCCTCTGACTTTGACACCTTGGATGAAGTCACTATACAGGAGTCACTTCAGGCTATAGAAGTTCTACTGTCCTCGAATCTTTTGGCCTCCGAGAAGGCAGTGTTGAACTCTTTTTGAAGGGCAAGATTAGTAACCTGAGGGCCCAGTTTTTAACTTGCTCCAGCCAGAGGGAAGATGCCAATCGCCAAATGGGTCATTTTTAGGCTTTGAATACTTCCTATGGCCTCCAAAAGAAAGCAGTGGAGACCCTCTCAGAGGACATCAAGCAATCTAAGCTGGAGGTCGACAATCAAATCGCCCAAATAAAGGCTTGGGAAGAGGAGATTGAAGAACTTCAAGGGAAGGTTGCTGCTACCCAGCAAGAAATGTTTAGACGTTGGGTCTCCTTGGTAGGTAAGAAGGAAGCCTTAAAAGTAAAAAAGCAAAAGGCCACCGAAAGTGGCGAGGAGCTAAAAAAGCTCTATCCTTCTATTGTGGCTTGTTCTTCTAGTATGAGGAGAGCTGAGCGAATGATCCATGACTGCATACTTCAATGGGATGAGATTAGGCATACCCAATATTCATTCATGTAGAACATTTATGGATTGCTTGTATAGCCTACTTTACAAGTGGCTTATTTTTGGAAGGATTTTTACATTTGGCTTCGTACTATTAAATTCGAATCTGCTATCATTGAATGACGAGCTAAAACTTTATTCCATTTACTTGACATTGAGCCGATTGCTCTTACACAATTTTGGGTAGCCTACTTCACAAATTTTTACTAGTGGCCACTCATTGATACGAGCATTTAAATTCTAATCCTTTTGAATATTTTCCCACATAGTGGGATAATATTTCTTCAAATATTTGTCATTGATGTATTTGCTGTGAGTTTCCCCAGATAGACTTGATAACCAATAGGCATTCCCAGGTAACACATTGTGGACTTTGAATGGCCCTTCCCAGTTCGCTGACCATTTCCCGTACACCCAGTCTTTACTTCCTATGGGCAGTACCAACTTTCAGACCAAATCGCCTTCATCAAATTTCTTTCTTCTTACTTTTTTATTGTAGGCTCTAGCCACCTTTTTCTTCTGTAGAACCATTCTATTGAGGACATCCATTCTCACGTGGTCCAATTCTTTTAGCTCCATCATCATGGCTTGCGAATATTCCTCTAGCGTCAAATTATTTTGCCATGCAACCCTTAATGAGGGCACCACTACCTCTATAGGTAGTAGAGCATCATGTCCAAAAGTCAACAAAAATAGGTTCACTCCAGTCGCGCTTCGTTTTGACGTCCTGTATGCCCATAGAGTCTTAGAGAGAAGGTTGTGCCAGTCTCTAGGATTATCCTCCATCATCTTCTATCGAATGTTGATTATGACTTTGTTCGAAGCCTCAGCTTGCCCATTTGCCTGAGGATAATAAGGAGTTGACCTTAGTAATTTAATATCGTAATCCTCTGCAAATTTCCTGAATAATTCTCCAGTGAACATTGTCCCTTAGTCAGTGGTAATTAACTCAGGAATCCCAAACCTGTGGATGAAATTTTCCTTGATAAATTGAATGACTTCTTTCTGCTCGACTTTTTTCATTGGTAGAGCCTCCACCCACTTGGTGAAAAAATTCATAGCCACTATGATGAAATAATAGCCTTTGGATGACGCCGGGTAAATTTTTCCAATCAGGTCAGTAGCCCACCAAAGGAAAGGAAAGGCCAAGGTTTGATTATACTTGTCAATTCTACGGCTGGCATCCTCTGGATTTCCCATGTTTCTGACACTATTTATAGCCCTTAGCATACCTGAAATAATCATCGAATATGCGAGGCCAGTAGTAACTATATCTACGAATCAACCAACACATTTTCTCTCTAGGTTGATGAGCGCCGCACACACCTTCATGCACTTGTTTCAAAACTTCCATCGATTCCACCAAGCCTAAACATCTAAGGAGGAGGCCATCGGCACTTTTCTTGTACAGAGTGCCTTCCACTAGAAGATAATTCAGCCCCTACATCTTGATTCTATAGGGTGTCCTTTATTTTAGATTTCCCAATTATTCCCTTATAAAACTTCTCCAGTCACCAGCACACTCTACATTAGTATTAAACACATCTATTGGCATCCCTTGGCCTTCGATGGAAGGATGATTTTTCTTTTGGATAAGGATGAACTTATACATCAACTCATCGGACATTTTCACTCCCGAGGCCACGATAGCCATTGAATCCACTTCCCAATTGTCTTGTCGTGGAACATAGAATAAATCTACGCACTCAAAATCTTCTAACAACTGAACCGCAGCAGTAAAATACGGTGCCAAAGAGACACTACTGCACTTATATTCACCCATTAGTTGTCTAATAACCAGTTGTGAATCCCCATATATGGTTAAGCCCTTGGCACCAAATTCTTTGAGGATCTCCAACCCAATTATTAGAGCCTCATACTCAGCTTGATTGTTAGTGCACAGAAAGTTGAGATTAAAAGAGAGCGTAGTTTTGATACCTGCTGGGGATATGATGATAACTCCTACCCCAGCGGCATCGGTTATGTTGGATCCATGAAACTTTAAGATCCACGGGTTCTTTCTAAATAGAACACATTCAGGTCAGGTTCCTCAATGTCAGGGGTTTCTACACTCGGATGGTCAGCCAGAAAACTTACGATAGCTTACCCTTTCATAGATTTCTGGGGTAGGAACTGGAGAGTAAATTCGACTAAAGCAATAACCTATTTTCCTATTCTCCCAATGATAATCAGCCTTGTCGACATGTACTTGATCACATCAGTGTTGGACACCACAAACACCAAATTTCCCATCATGTAGTGCCTTAACTTAGTGCACGCAAAATATAAGACCAGGCATACGTTTTCAATCGGAGAATATCTGACTTCAACATCTTTGAGGGTCTTACTCAAATAATAAATAGCTTGCTCATTACCTTTAGTGTTGTTCTAAGCTAAAACGCATCCGATTGAGGTTTCTGACGCTGTTAAGTATAAACGGAGGGGATGGTCCCTCCTTGGCCGCATAAACACTGGTAGCGAAGACAAATACTCCGTGATCTTATCTAATGCTTGCTGGTGTCTGTCTTCCCATATAAACTCCTCTTCTTCCTTTAGTTTAAGCAGTTCCGGAAAGACCTCTGTCTTGCCTGCCAAGTTGGAGATAAACCTCCTTAGGTAATTAATCTGACCCAGAAACCTTTACAACTCCTTTTTATTTTTAAGAGGCTCTACTTACGCAATAACTTTGGCTTTGTTGTCGTCGACCTCCACGCCCCTTTGATGGACTAGAAATCTAAGAAAATTTCCAGCTCTGACTTCGAAGGCACACTTTAGCGGATTGAGCTTAAGCTGGTGTCTCCTCAGTCTCTTGAACCCCTGCCTGAGATGCTCTACATGGTCACCCTGTTTTTTAGACTTAATAACCATGTCATTGATGTAAACTTCGACAATTTTTCCAATGAAATCATTGAAAATGAGGTTCATGGATCTTTGATAAGTTGCTCCTGCGTTATTTAACCCAAAAGGCATTATAACCCATTCGAATGTACCGATTGCTCCTGGACACCGGAACGCTGTCTTGTGAATATCATTCTTGGCAATTTTGATCTGATTATAACAGGCAAAACAATCCCAAAATGCTAATATTTTATGGTTGGCCGTAGCATCAATAAACATGTCGTAAACTGGCATTACATATACGTCCTTAGGTATGGCGGCATTTAAGTCCCGGAAGTCTACACATACTTTTATTTTCTCGTTTTTCTTGAATACATGGACCATATTTGCCAGCCATTCGATATACTTAGTTGATCTAATAAAGCCTACTTTGAGAAGTCTTTCTATTTCTTTTTTAACTTTCATCTCCACTTCCTTGGACATCATCCTGGGTGGTTATTGAAAAGGAAGAACTTCCGGCTTGATGGGCAATCGGTGTTTAACTAAACTCCGATTTAAGCTTGCCATATCCTTGTAATCCCATGCAAAATAGTCTTTATACTCGTGAAGCAGCTTGATTATCTCCTCGCGTAATTCCTTACTGATAAGGTCACTGATGTATGTCACTTTAGGATCCTCGGTAGTATTCAAATTGATTTCTTCCAAAGGATCCTTCACTTGAAGGCTTTCATCTCCCTTTTTGGGTGACGCAACTTGTAACTCCTCCAGATTTATTTCATCTCTTACTACTTCTGAGATTTTCCCCTCGTAAACTAACTATGTTTGGAACATCTCGTTTTACGGTTGACCATTAGTTGTTTCTTAGCCTGCTGCAAAATTGCTTCCTGGGTGACCCTTGCAGCTATTGGCTACCCTTCTTTATTTCCTTGAGCAATCATTGGCCTGAATGGCCAGCGTCTTCTTCCATCGGCCTAGGTAGCTTGATGCTTTTATTCTTCTCATGGGCACTGGTTTCTTGAAGTAGCGAAAGCTTGTCCTTGGTGAACTTCATTAGCGTAAGCCTGCCTTCTTTGTCCAATCCTTCAAAGGTAATTGGTGTGGTGTCTCCATAGTAATATCAGGCATTCACTAAATTGACTTCATCACTAAAAGGATTATTGTCTGCCTTAACTATTTCCACGCTGTCTCCATGCCAGATCAATAAGAACTGGTGAAGAGAAGACGACATACACATGTTTGCATGAGTCTAGTTTCTGCCCAGAAGCAACTTGTATCTCTCGTTAATGTTGATTACGAAGAAAGCAAATACACATGTCTTACTCCCCATTGTTATTTGTAGTGGAACTACTTCCAATATTCTTGCCACGTCCCCATTCACCGCAGTCACCACCAGGTTTGTAGCAATGATATCCTCTTCTTTTTTTTTTCTAAGTCCTAATAGCACTTTCAAGGGAATCACGTTTACAACTGCTCCATTGTCCACCAAAACTCTGTTCAGTGGCTTCCCATTGACACAAGCCCGTATGTACAGTGGTTTAGTGCGATTCACTATCAATGGCTTGTCGAACGTCAGAGCTTTGCTCTCCTCGACATCCTGTGTTTTCTCTGAGAATTTCTCCATTGGATTTTGCTCTTCTCTTGTAGCCCAAACTTTTTCTTCATCTCTTGGCTTGTCTTCTGCTTCGTCATCAGGATCAACACGTCGAAAAATAGATGGCAACAACATAGAAGCGGCTCTCAGGTAATAGACAAGGACCTCAACAACATTGAAGTAACTATCTTCCTGTTCTTTGACATCGCCATCCTTTGTTACCTTCCTTCTGAATTTCTCCCTCGTAGGCCTCAACCATCTGCTTAGTTATGTCAGCCAACTCCTTCTCTTTGTCAAGCATCTTTTGTCTCTCCACCAAGCGAGCCATGGTCTGGGCTTGAAGTTTCATTTCCTGTTCTTCTTTTTCCCGGAATAGTCTTTTGGCCAACTTCTTGAGCTGCAACCTTCTTTTCTTTATTTTATCGTTTTTCTGAGCAGCAGTAAGTATTTCCTTTTTTATCTTTTCTTCTACTTTCCACCCGAATTCACTCTCCAGCTTTCTTGGGTATCAGTGACTTAACAAATTTTAGGTGACCGCCAGTGTTGATGACTACCTAGTCACCGGCTTCCCTGTTATTTCCTGTGACCCAACTACCGATCCTTTTCAATGTACTGATTCTCTCTTGCCTTTTAGAAGTAGTGGTGAGGCCACCTTTCCTTTTCCACATGTTACACCCTTTAGGCCTCCACACTTGATTCGTATGCTCTTGCCTTCTTTTTTGGTTGAGCCAACTCCTCATATCAATACTTGCTACATTCACTGACCCCACTAGGAATGGATTCTTGTCAATGAGCATTGCTTCTTCTGGGAACTTGAGAATTTTTCTGTTGATGCGACCCTGAATCACGTTCCTAAAGGCCCAGCACATGTTGGTAGAATGAGTCTATGTGTTATGGTATTTGCAATAGTCTTTGGCCTTCATCTCCTTCTGGGTAGGCAAACTGTGATCTTCTGGCAAAGAAATAAAATTGATTTTCATAAGATAATCGAAAATTTCCGACGTTCTACTTACATCGAAGGTGCACTTGTTCCCCCTCTTGTCGCTACTTTATTGCACTCCATGAGGCATCTTTGCCAGGTGTGGATATATTATGCTTCCAGTATCAAACACGACAGTTATAGCGACCTCCACTTCAGCGTTATGGACTTCTTTGAAATAAGTCCCCATGGTCTACTTTTTCAGATTATGGTCTTCTTTAAGTAGCTCATCGTATTCTATCACCTTCATAGCCAACTCGAAAAAGTCTCTAAAATCCATGTCTTGAAACTTTTTCTTCAGCTCCAGGTCCAAACCTTTTTATGCCATCTTCACAAACTCAGTCTCCGGAATATTAATCTTGCACTTGTTTCTCATCCTTTTGAACCTGGCAATGAAATCGTCCGCCTTCTCTCCAGTACGCTGAGTAAGCTTGGACAAATCTGCGATACTGACTTCGAGTTCACTTCTGTAAAACTGAGCATGGAAGACTCTTGTTATATCTTCCCAATCAAACACAGAGTCTCTTGACAGTGACAAGTAAAAAGAGAAAGCAACTCCAGTTAACGAATTTGAGAACAATTTCAGCAGCAGATATTGGTAGTTCTCATAGCTAGAGAATTTCGAGCATTGAGTGGTAAACCTTGCTATATGCTCGATGGTAGACTGCCCGTCTTCTCTAGAAAACAGTGTAAAATCTGAAAATTTTACACCTTTGGGAAAGGCTGCTCTGTCTATGAATTCAGGGTAAGGCTTTCTAAACTCAGGTTTCACAATTTGATTGAAACCGGACCCATACAACTTCTGGGCAATCTCGCACAGCACATCTCTGGTGATGTGATCTATCGCCTGAGCATTTTGCCCATACATTGTTTGGCCTA
The DNA here is from genome assembly GCA_027563595.1 of Erythroxylum suave. Classification (NCBI taxonomy): domain Eukaryota; kingdom Viridiplantae; phylum Streptophyta; class Magnoliopsida; order Malpighiales; family Erythroxylaceae; genus Erythroxylum; species Erythroxylum suave. The sequence goes on along the minus strand of JAOSBN010012195.1, from coordinate 6,698 downwards.
TGGTCACCGGTTGCTGAATGGCCTGGTGACCTGTGCTCCTTGGGAGTGCCTGCATCTGGTTGCTTACCAGACTCCCATTGCCCCCTGAGCTCATTCCCTCTTCATAAAGGTGAGGCTGAGTCACTGATCCAGTGTGGCTGTGGAACTGAACAGGGGTCTTGTGGTTGATAGACACCGGAGGTAGGGCAACAATCGATCTCTCATCCCTTCTGTGCTGTGACTGGTAGGTGGTCACCAGCTGTTTCTCCTTATTAGGGCTGTCAATCCTGGTGGATTGCCCCCCGAGCACCTTCACGGGAGAAGTTTCTCCCAATTTGGCCGCCTTGGCTGCTGACCTCCAGTTGGAGTGGCCATAGGTGCCACTAACTGATTTTTCACGGCCACTGGTAACTTGCTGGCCTGCGATTTAGTTTAACCCAATGTCTTGCTTGACTCTCCTCCGCCTATGCCTTTCTCTTTCTCTGGCATGACAGATCCAGTGATTGCAGCCAAAATCTCTTTTTGATTACTCCCCATAGTGTAAGAGAGCTGTCGATTTTTCTATGGCCTTCAGAACCTTCGTTAAAAGATCTCAATGTTACTTGCTTGACTTAACTCAACAGATTGAGGTTGGTTTTCCTGCGTTGCTGTTGCAATGTTTTCCATATTATCACCTCCACTGATGGAAATGTCAATACTCTTACTAGATTTTGTTTTCGTCATTACGTGGTCCCACCGGGCATGCCAAAAATATGATTGGCCTTTATTTTGATAAAAGGACAACACATAGCCCTTTGTTTGGTTTGCAAGCATGCCAGGAATTTAAAATATTTCCAAACTAAATAAATAAGGAAAAAGATTGCGCCTCATAATCTAAATTGAAATTAAAACGACTGTGTATTGCTAGAAAGGGACAAAAATCTAACAGAAAGAACTTTGCTTTATTGGTAAACAAATCGGCAAAGCGCAATAACTAAGAAATTGAAAATTTGCTAAGCACAATTGAAAAGGAAAGGACTAGGCTAAGGAAAATAAAAGATTGCCGAAAAAGAAATAAGCTAATAGGTTCAAAGATTTGCTGGAATGCCAGGCTTTTGATATGTCGGAGGTTGGATGCTTTTTTCCGCTTCAAAACTCCTATTTATAGCCAACGGTGATAAGTTTTCTACTCTAATTCAAACTTGTAATCTTAATAAAATTCTATCTTACTAGATAGAGATAAAATTTGGATTAACTTTATCTTATCCGATAGAGATAGAGTTTGGGCTAGTTTCTATCAGATTTATCACCTTATCTCCTCTTTATTTTGGATTCCTAGACTCCCAATCTAACTCCAACTTTACTACGTCTTTCTCTGCTGGACACTGGAATCTGATGGGCCAAGATCAATGGACTCTTTTTGGACTTCGAACCATGAGCTTTTCTCTGGGCTTTAAATTTTCGGCCCAAAATAGTAAAAATGGGTCGAACCCATTTTTTCGATTTAAACACACATATTGACTTAAAATCTGAATTACAAAGGTTTGTAATTATGAATTGATCTCACCAAGAAACTGCAAGTCATAAGATAATAAAAGTAGCGTTAAATACAAAATAAACTGATAATTAATTTTCAATAAATAAGAATAAGGAAACAATTAATACCTATAGAAAGATTTGCTCTTTGTTGAATAGCACTCAACATGCCAAAATCCCTAAAAGAATGCTAATAATGCTCCATTTGTGAGTTTAAAAGATCTTGTATTATTTCTTAGCCAACAATTATTATAATAGTGAATAGCATTCTTATACTAACTTTAGCTTTCTTTGTAAAATCTGGTCTTAAATAGATATTAGGATTCAAAAATTTCCCAGCTGCAAATAACGGAGAAGAAAGATGTCTTTACCATCTCTCATTGATGATTGCAAGATATAGTATGTACAAAGAAGACCTATGTTTCAGATTGACCTTGATTGCTTCCTTCGTCCTCTCTATGATATCAAAAAAATAACCGTTTGTAGCCTTTTCTTCACTATCAGCCAAGCAAAGAAACCTCACCAAAGGCTCACAAACTCAAATAAAAATTGGCATTGGACCAAATTTATCTATCTTTTAGTATAATTATGGAAACCTTAAATCTAGCATCAAATTTAGCATGCTGAGATGTAAGTCACTTATCACTTATAAACATTTATCTTAATTCCTTTTCATCGTAACAAAAAGACTGAAGTAATAAGAAATTCATTGTAAATCTTATTAGAGCAGGACGACACAAATTACTATCATTGTTAAATTCCTTTCTCATAAAAGTCAACACTCATGCATGATTATAGATGAACTTGGTCACCTTTTTAGCTTTCCGCATAGTCTTTTCAATAATTGAAAAACACCTAGGATATCCTATATTCTCCAACATTAAGTCAATACAATGTGTATCAAAATGAATCCATAAAAAAGAATTATACTTATTCTATAACCTTCTTCCTACCGCTTTCTAAGCGGAATCATTGTTAGTAATGAACTGAACAATATTTTCTAGACATACTTCATTCATAACTTCATCGAATTTCTTAAATAAATTATCAGTATTTCTAATAAGATCATATTCATCAATAGACTTTAAAAGCATTGAGCTATTTTCATAATAAACTAAAAAATTAATAATAGTCTCTTGTATCCTATTTGTCTAACCATCATACATGATTGAACATATATAAGTAGACTAATTCACTCTTCCTTCTGCCAAATAACTTTTAATTTCATAAACTTAACAACTCAAAATTTTACCTCTTAAGTCATCAATCAAAGGAGCTTTGTATCCTGGATCGAAAGAGGTTGTAGCATCTACCATAGGCTAATAATAGTAAGACTGGGAAGCATTGAATGATGAACTTGTATCATACCACTATCTAGCTACTACCATATCTACATTGTGAGCTATATCTCTTGATTACATGACATTATAAATTGAAGGTTGGGCTCCAAGAGATGTTTGTGGGACAAAAAACTAGTCACTTGCCTTCTTCTTTTCCTCACTTCAGGTCCAGGTATAACATTCACTTCTTCCTAGGCCTAAGATGGAACACTACCACTACCACTATCATTACTACTACCACCTTTAACATTTCCACAATCATCACAAAAACCAAAGAACTTCCACTACCAATTTGATAATTCAGTCTCTCTCTTCTATCTTGCACGTGTTGATATTCTTCAAGAAAATTTTTAATTTGCCACTTCACATCATGACTTACTTTTTGATAGAGTTTTTTTATCTCCTTTAAACCCAGCTAAATGCTTCTTTAATAGGGTGATTCCTTCACCTTTCAAATGTTTGTTATAAAACAAGCAAATATTGTGGTTCCTCATACTAAGGACCAATGCAACATGAGCCCAAGCTAGATCACTGCATCTTCCTGAGTGGTTTAATCAGGAGTGCTTTAACTTCCTTTATTTGTAAAAAGTAAATGAATGCATATATCAAAATAAAGAAAACATAATTTTATCAAATCGAACACAATTCACATACATAAGCAATTTCTATTTCTAACAATCACAAGACATATATAAACAATTTCCATTTCTATTAATTTTGAACAATTTCAATTCAAAGTTTTAAACATCACAAAACACACACAAACAATTTTCATTTTCAAGTTCCAACAATTTCCAATAATTTCATTTCTAACATTTTCCAATAATTTCAATTTTCAACAATTTCCATTTCTAACAATTTCAATTCAAAGTTTCAAACATCACAAAACACACATAAATTATTTCCATTTCCATCAATTATAAAACATATATAATCAGTTTCCAGTTCAAACAATTTCGAACAATTTCAATTCAAAGTTTCAAACATCATAAAACACACATAAATTATTTCCATTTCCATTAATCACAAAACATATATAAACAGTTTCCATTTCGAACAATTTCGAACAATTTCAATTCAAACATCACAAAACATACGTAAACAATATCCATTTCTAACAATTTCGGACAATTTCAATTCAAACATTACAAAACATACATAAACAATTTCTATTTCCAACAATTACAAACACACATAAACAATTTTCAGTTCCAACAATTTTCAATAATTTCTATTTCCAATAATCACAAAACATACATAAAACAATTTATATTTCCAACAATCACAAAACATACATAAACAATTTCCATTTCCAACAATTTCAATTCAACCATTATAAAACATATATAAACAATTTCTATTTTCAACAATTTCGAAATTTATAGTCAATACTTTTGATAAACTCGTAACAATTATATAGTTAATAAATTAATTATGTAATTTAAAATATTTGACAAGCTAATAATTGAAAGTCAAACCACAGATTCGATCTATCTAATCTCGGTAAACTTACGCATCTTCGCCTTCCTATCAATAACTCTAAAGTATATGAAAGAGTTATTAAGAAAATTGTTTAATCATAATTAAAATGTGTTACTCATCTCCTATAACATTTACTTTTTTGTAAACTTATACATTTATTAGGCAACAAACAAAGTCGATGCTAATCATGTTTTGCTTAAATTTGTTTATATTATGACCTTTTTATTAAGTCTATTCCTTTAAATGGCTTAAACTTTATAACTTAATTGTAAAAGTAATTATATTAAATATTTATTCTCATATAAATAAAGATGTAATTATTTTATAAAAGTAAGATAAGATATAAATTTGAATATGTCACATTATTTAGCATGTCAATTTAAAATTTTTTTTATGTAAACTTTAAATTAGTAACATTATGTCTATCCCATAGCAGTATATTGTATGATAAAAAAATTATCAAAAAAACTTAGTGCTGACTGAATTAAATATACTAGTGCTCTTTCCATGGATGAAAGCAAACTACTTTAATGAATCAATTTCCATTTTCCAGTTCCATTACGCATAAGAAGCAACGCAACAACAAATTAACAAATTCCATTCACAATTCACAAAATACAATCACAATTCCATTCTCAGTTCACAAAATATTTCACATAATATACTAACAATTACATTCACAATTCACAAAACATATATAAAGTCATAAACACACACCAAATTATTTCTGAATTCAACAACAATTTCAATGGGTTTGGTGTCAGAAATACATCTGGATCTATTTCAGATCTGGCATGAAGGAGGAAACCCGAGATTCCAAGAGTGGTGGGTCAGCTGGTGGGGCGTCGGTGGTGGTTTAGTGACATCGGCAGTGGTGGTAGGTCACAGGTGTGGGGCTTGAGAGGGAGATGGAGATGTGTGAGAAATAAATAAAAAAGTGAGAGAAGAAAAGAGCAGAGGGAGGAGGGCCGCCAATGGTGGGCGTTAGTGGTGGGCTATGGCGTCACCAAAGAAGAGAGGAGGGGTACAGGAGTGGTGCTTGAATGAGAGACAGTGAGTGAGATGTTAGAGAAAAAAATGTGGTAGAGAAAGAAGAGAAGATCGTTGGGTGGCAGTGGGGTTGGGAGGGGATGTTTATTATTATTTTTCAACTTAGTCCTCCAATTCTGTAAAACTTACGATATCAGTCAGTATACGAACAATATTTTGAATACCAGCCAGCACTAAGCGAAAAATGCTAGTATTGACTGGTATTTACCTCGTATTGCTTTTCATCGGGTACAGTATGTACCATCGGTATGGAACAAAATGTAAAACACTGATATCACATAATAGTAATAAAATTGGCACAAAACCACTTCTTTCCAAGAAAAACAAAAAGGAGTGGTTTAAAGGAATTTTAAGGATTAATTATAAAAATTCTTAAATTTTATAATATTAATTTAAACTATAACAAATAGGGATAAAATATTTTAAGTTTCGTTTTTTAACAAAAATATTCTAATACTAAATTATCCGTTATACAGTTTGTTATTTAAAAAATTAAAAAATATAAAAACGGTACAATAGTTATATATTCCTTGGTATGCTTTACTTTATAATTATTTTATGGTATTTGATATTTTTAATTTATTAAATAATAAAATTCATATCTGGAATAAATATAATATTAGCAAAAATAATTATATGATGTGACTTGTTATATCATTCCAGTCAAGGGAGTACTTAACATCAGACTATTTTTCTAAACATAAAAAATTAGAGTATTTTACAATATTTTTAAAGTACATGTTAGTATTGCAAAAAATGACCAATTTTAAAAGTTATTACAGTTAAACTTAGCTTTAACATCAATGTTATGAATTTTGTACCTATTAGTAAAAAATGTTAGAATTGTTTCCTATTATATTAGATTATGGTATTGAATTGTATAAGAAAATTTTAAAATTTCACCAATCGATATACCAAAATACTATATTAAACTTATAAATTAAGAAAATTTAAAGGGCAAATTGTTAAACATAACAATAATTTTAAAAATAGTTATTATATATAAAAATAAGATATTATATCAATTTTCAATTTTAATAATAATAGAGGATAAATTTTAATAAAAAATAATTAAAAGACTATTTTATAATTTAAAATTTTATTAAAACAATATCTGATATAGTAGTGTACTATATCACTACCAAAATCGATGTAAATTACACCTGCTACTTTGTTTAAAACTCATTTTCTTAATTAAATACTAGTTGTTTGCTTTCATCCTTTATATATTATTTTTATTTTTTTCAATTTTAATATGTTAGTCCTTAATGACATCCAAGAGGGGATAAATTTGATGTTGATAAATTTTGAAATAAATATTTACTAACTTAG
>JAOSBN010012175.1:1924-18257 GCA_027563595.1 Erythroxylum suave | reverse complement strand
GTTTTGATGAAATGAAATGAGGAAAATTTTGGTTTCAAAAACATTATGATTTTTATACTGATGTTTTATTATGATGCAATATGAGGTGTTAGTAGTGATTGATCGTAGTTATCCCTTATCGTAGGATGTGTATCGGAATGACCTGCGGGCGTCTCGGTGTGTACCCTGCGGTAAGGGGATACGACATTCGGTGGGCAAAACAGGCCATCAGCAAGATCGTTGGTCACCTTTGGTGGCAAAATTAACAACTTGGAGCACCTTTGGTGGGCAAAATAACCCGTGGGCATGGTCGCCGGTGGCAGAAACAACACCATAGTGCTACTTCGATGGGCAAAACAACCCGTTGGCAAGGTCGCTAGGCACTTTTAATGTAAAAATCAGCACTTTGGTGCACCTTCGGTGGGTAAAACAACCCGTCGGCAAGGACGCTAGGCACCTTCAATGAGAAAAACAAACAGTAGACACGATCGCTAGGAGAAACAACCCCTTGGGCACCTTCGGTGGGAAAAACAGCACATTGGTGCACATTCGGTGGGCAAAACACCCAGTGGTTGTAGCAGGTACGCACATTCGGTGGGAAAAAACAACACCTTGGTGCACCTTCAATGGGCAAAATAGCGTGTCGGCACGATTGCTTGGCACCTTCGGTGGGGATAACAACACATTGGTGAGCCTTTGGTGGTCGAAACAGCATGTTGGCACGATTGCTAGACTCCTTCGATGGGAAAAACAACCCGTTAGGAACCTTTAATGGGAGAAACAGTGTTGGGCAACTTCGGTGGGAGAAACAGCATGTTGATGCACCTTTGGTGGGCAAATCAACCCCTCGGCAAGGTCGTTAGGCACCTTCAGTGAGAAAAACAACACCTTGGTGCACCTTTAGTGGGCAAAAAAGCCCGTCAACATAGTTGCTAGGCAACTTCGGTGAAAAAAATAGCACCTTGGTGCACCTATGCTGCACAAAACAACCCATTGGCCAGGTCTTTAGGCACCTTCGATGGGAAAAACAGCACCTTGGAGCACCTTCGGTGGGCAAAACAACGCGTTGGCATGGTCGCTAGGCACCTTCGATGGTAGAAACAACACCTTGGTGCACCTTCGGTGGGAAAAACACCCCTTGGGCATAGTAGGTACCCATCTTCAGTGGGAAAAACAGCACCTTGGTACACCTTCAATGGTCCAAATAGCCCGTTGGCACCATTGCTAGGCACTTCGGTGAGAAAAATAGCACATTGGCTCACCTTCGGTGGGCAAAACAACTCGTCGACATGGTGGCTAGGCTCCTTCTGTGGGAAAAGCAGCATATTGGTGCACCTTTGGTAGGAAAAAACAACCCGTCAGCACAGTTGCTAGGCACCTTCGGTGAGAGAAACAGCAACTTGGTGCACCTTTAGCGCGGTCTCTAGGCACCTTTAATGGGAAAACAGCACCATGGTGCACCTTCGGTGGGCCAAACAACCCGTTGGCATGGTCCTTAGGAACCCTCGGTGGGAAAAATAGCTGTTAGGCACCTTCGGTGGGAGAAACAGCATGTTGGTGCACCTTCTATGGGCAAAACAGCTCATCGGCATGGTCGCTAGACACCTTCGTGAGAAAAACAACACCTTGGTGCACCTTTGGTGTGAGAAATAGCCCGTTGGCGCGATCGCTAGGCACCTTTCGTGGGAAAGATAGAACGTTGGTGCATATTCAATGGGTAAAATAGTCCGTCGGCACAGCCGCTAGGCACCTTCAGTGAGAAAAACAACACCTTGGTGTAACTTCAGTAGGAAAAATAGCCCATTGGCACAGTCGCTAGGCACCTTCGGTGGGAAAAATAGCCCGTTGAGCACCTTCGATGGAAAAAATAGCACATTGGTGCACCTTTGATGGGCAAAACAACCCGTAGGCCTGGTCCCTAGGCACCTTCGGTGAGAAAAATAGCACGTTGGTGCACATTCGGCATGAAAAATTGCCCATCAACAACTGCTCTAGACACCTTTAATGGGAAAAATAGCATTTTGGTGCACCTTTGGCGGGCAAAACAGCCCGTTGGCACAGTCATTAGGCACCTTTATTAAAAAAAATAGCCCGTTGGGTAGCTTTGGTGGGAAAAACAGCACCTTGGTGCACCTTCGGAGGGAAAAACAGCCCGTTGGCAAGGTTGCTATGTACCTTTGGTGGGAGAAATAGTACCTTGGTGCACCTTCGATGGGCAAAACAGCCCGTTGGCACTGTTGCAAGGCCCCTTCGATGGGAAAATAGCCTATTAGGCACCTTCGGTGGGAAAAACAACACTTACGTGCACCTTTGGTGGGCAAAACAACCTGTCGGCACGGCCGCTAGGCACCTTCGATGAGAAAAACAACACCTTGGTGCACCTTTGTTGGGCAAAACAACCCATTGCCAAGGTCACTGGGCACCTTTAGTGGGAAAAATAGCAACTTGGAGCACCTTCGGTGGGCAAAACAACCCGTCGACATGGCCATTAGGCACCTTCGTGAGAAAAGCAGCTCGTTGGTGCACCTTTGTGGGAAAAATAGCCTGTTGGCATGGTCGCTACGCACCTTCGATGAGAAAAACAGCACATTGGTGCACCCTCGGTGGGAAAAAGAGGACCTTGGTGCACCTTCGATAAGCAAAACAACCCGTAGGCATGGTCGCTAGGCACCTTCGGTGAAAAAAACAACACCTTGGTGCACCTGCATTGGGCAAAACAGCCCATTGGCAAGGTCGTTGGGCACCTTCAGTAGGAAAAAGAGGACCTTGGTTCACCTACGGCGGGGAAAACAATCCATTGGCACAGGTTACAGTCGCTAGGCACCTTTGGTGGGAAAAAAAGCCTGTTGGGCATCTTCGGTGGGAAAAGCAACACGTGGATGCACCATCGGTACGTAAAACAGTCCGTCATCACGGTGGCTAGGCATCTTCGATGAGAAAACAGCACCTTGGTGCACCTTTGATGGAAAAATAACCCATCGGCATTGTCTCTAGGCACCTTTAGTGGGAAAAACAACACCGTGGTGCACCTTCGATGGGCCAAATAGCCCATTGGCATGGTCGCTAGGAACCTTCGGTGGGAAAAAACAACCGTTGGGCACCTTCAGTGGGAAAAATAGCACGTTGGCATAGTTTCTATGGGCAAAACAACCCATTGGCATGGTTGCTAGGCACCTTCGGTGAGAAAAGCAACACCTTGGTTCACCTTTGTTGTGAACAACAGCTCGTTGGTACGGTTTCTCGGCACCTTTGGTGGGAAAAACAGCAGGTTGGTGCACCTTCAGCGGGCAAAATAGAACATTGACACGGCCACTAGGCACCTTCAAAGAGAAAAACAGCACCTTGGTGCACCTTTGATAGGAAAAACAACCAATTGGCATGGTCGCTAGGCACCTTCGGTGGGAAAAACAGCCCATTGGGCACATTCGGCGGGAAAAACAACAAGTTGGTGCACCTTTGGTGGGAAAAATAGCCTGTCAGCATGGTCGCAAGGCACCTTCGGTGAGAAAAATAGCACTTTGGTGCACCTTCGGTGGGCAAAACAGCTCGTTGGCAAGGTTGCTGGGCACCTTTAGTGGGAAAAATAATACCTTAGAGCACCTTCGGCGGGCAAAATAGCCCGTTGGCATGGTTGCTAGGCACCTTTAGTGGAAAAAACAACACGTTGGGCACTTTAGGTGGGAAAAACAGCACCTTGGAGCACCTTCGGTGGGAAAAACAGCACTTCGGCTAGGTCGCTGGGCACCTTCGGTGGGAAAAATAGCATCGTGGTGCACCTTCAGTGGGAAAAACAACACATCGGTAAGGTCGCTAGGCACCATTGATGGGAAAAGCAGCATCTTGGTGTACCTTTGGTGGGCAAAACAACCAATTGGCACAGTCGCTAGGCCCCTTCATTGGGAAAAACAGCTCGTTGGGCACGTTCGATGGGAAAAATAGCACTTTCGTTCACCTTCGATGGGAAAAATAGCCTGTCGGCATAGCCGCTAGGCACCTTCGGTAAGAAAAACAACACGTTAGTGCACTTTTGGTGGGCAAAATAGCCCATCTGCAAGGTCGGTTTGCACCTTCAGTTGGAAAAACAGCAACTTGGAGCACCTTCGGTGGGCAAAACAGCCCATCGGCACAGTCGTTAGGCACCTTTAATGAGAAGAAAAGCACCTTGGTGCACCTTCGGTGGACAAAACAGCCCGTTGGGACGGTCGCTACACACTTTTAGTGGAAAAAATAGCCCGTTGGGCACCTTCGGTGAGAAAAACAGCACGTTGGTGCACCTTCGGTGGGAAAAATAGCCCGTTGGCAAGGTCACTAGGCACCTTTAGTGAGAAAAAAAGCACCTTGGTGCACCTTTGGTCGGAAAAACAACCCATTGGCAAGGTCGTCAGGCACCTTTGGTGGGAAAAAGAGGACTTTGGTTCACCTTCGGTGGGCAAAACAACCAGTCGGCACGGTCGCTAGGCAGCTTCGGTAAGAAAAATAGCACCTTGGTGCACCTTCAGTGGGCAAAACAGCCCGTCGCCAAGGTCGATGGGCACCTTCGGTGGGAAAAAGAGGACCTTGGTGTAACTTTGGTGGGCAAAACAGCCTATTGGCACGGTCTTTAGGCACCTTCGGTGGGAGAAACAACCCATTGGGCAGCTTCGGTAGGAAAAACAACACGTTGGTGCACCTTCGGTTGCCAAAACAGCCCGTTGGCACAGCCGTAAGGCACCTTCGATGGGAAAAACAACACCTTGATGCAACTTCTATGGGCAAAACATCCCGTTGAAAAGGTCGCTAGGTTCCTTCGGTGGGAAAAATGACATGTTGGTGCACCATCGGTGGGCAAAACAACCCTTCGTCACGGTCGCTAGGCACCGTCGTTGAGAAAAACAGTGCCTTGGTGCACCTTCGGTGGGAAAAATAGCCCTTTGACACGGTCTTTAGACACCGTGGGCAAAACAGTCTATCTGTACCGCCGTTAGGCACCTTCGGTGAGAAAAACAACTCCTTGGTGCATCATCGGTGGGAAAAACAGCCTGTTGGCACGGCCGCTAGGCACCTTCGATGGGAAAACAACACCTTGGTGCACCTTCTGTGGGCAAAACAACTCATCGGTAAGTTCGCTGAGCACCTTCGGTAGGAAAAACAACACCTTGGTGCACCTTTGGTGGGAAAAACAACCTACTGGCACGGTCGCTAGGCACCTTTGGTGGGAAAAACAGCTCGTTGTGTACCTTCGGTGGGAAAAACAACACTTTGGTGCACCTTCGGTGGGCAATAGAGCTGGTCGGCACGGCTGCTAGGCACCTTTGGTGAGAAAAACAGCACGTTGGTGCACCTTTGGTGGGCAAAATAGCCCATCGGCACGGCTGCTAGGCACCAATGATGAGAAAAACAACACTTTGGTGCACCTTTGGTGGGCAAAATAGCCTATCGGCACAACCGTTAGGCACCATCAGCAAGAAAGACAGCGCCTTGGTGCACCTTCGGTGGACAAAACAACCCATCGGCACGGCCGCTAGGCACGTTCAATAAGAAAAATAGCACCTTGGTGCACCTTTAGTGGGAAAAACAGCCCGTTGGTCCAGTCGCTACGCACTTTCAGTGGCAAAAATAGCCCGTTGGGCACCTTTGGTGAGAAAAACAGCAAGTTGGTGCACCTTCGGTAGGCAAAACAGCCCGTCGGCAAGGTCACTGGTCACCTTCGGTGGGCAAAACAGCCCATCGGTAGGACCGCTAGGCACCTTCAATAAGGAAAATAGCACCTTGGTGCACCTTTAATAGGCAAAATAGCTCGTTGGCACAGTCGCTACGCACTTTCAGTGGCAAAAATAGCCCGTTGGGCACCTTTGGTGAGAAAAACAACACGTTGATGCACCTTCGGTGGGCTAAACAGCCCTTCGGTAAGGTCTCTAGGCACCTTCAGAGAGAAAAATAGCACCTTGATGGACCTTCGGTGGGCAAAATAGCCTGTAGGCAAGGTCGCTAGGCACCTTCGGTGGGAAAACGAGGACCTTGGTGCACCTTCGATTCACATAACAGCCCATCAGCATGGTTGCTAGGCACCTTTGGTGCGAAAAAAAGCCCGTTGGTGCACCTTTATTGGCCAAAGTAGTCCGTTCGCATGGCCACTAGGCACCTTTGGTGGGAAAAACAACCCGTTTGGCATGTTCGGTGGGAAAAACAGTACGTTGGGAAAAAAAGTCAGTTGGCACGATTGCTAGGCACCTTTGATGGAAAAATCAACACGCTGGGCACCTTCGGTGGGAAAAACAACACCTTGGTGAATCTTCAATGGGCAAAACAACCCATTGGCAAGGTCGCTAGGCACGTTCGGTGGGGAAAATAGCACCTGGGTGCACCTTCGTTGGGTAAAATAGCTCGTTGGCACCGTCGCTAGACACCTTTTGTGTGAAAAACAGTTCGTTAGGCACCATTGTTGGGAAAAACAACACCTTGGTGGGAAAAATAGCACCTTCTTACATCTTCAGTGGGCAAAACAGCCTGTTGGCACGGTCGCTAGGCACCTTCGATTGAAAAAACAGCCCATTAGGCACCTTTGGTGAGAAAAAAGCCCATCGGCAAGGTTGCTATGCACCTTTGGTGAGAAAAATAGCACCTTGGTGCACCTTCAGTAGGAAAAATAGCTAGTTCACAAGGTCGCTAAGCACCTTCAGTAGGAAAAATGGCACCCCGGTGCACCTTTGGTGGGTAAAACAGCTTGTTAGCACGGTCGCAAGGCACCTTTGATGGGAAAAACAACCTATTGGGCATCTTCGGTGGAAAAAATAACACATTGGTGCACTTCAGTGGGCAAAACTGCCCATCAGTAACGTCGCTAGGCACGTTCGGAGTGAAAAACAACACCTTTGTGAGCCTTTGGTGGGCAAAACAACACGTTGGCACGGTCGCTAGGCATCTTCGGTGTGAGAAACAACCTGTTGGGCACCTTCGGTGTGAAAAACAACACCTTGGTGCACCTTCGGTGGGAAAAACAACCCTTCGGCAAGGTTGCTAGGCACGTTCGGTGGAAAAGAGCGCACCTTTATGCATCTTTGTTGGGCAAAACAGCTCTTTGGCACAGTCGCTAGACACCTTTTGTGCGAAAAACAGCTCGTTTCGCACTTTTGGTGGAAAAAACAATACCATAGTGCACCTTCGGTAGGAAAAACAGCCTGTTAGTAAGGTCGCTAGGCACCTTCAGTGGAAAAAACAACACCTTGATGCACCTTCGACGAGCAAAACAACTCATTAGCACAATTACTAGGCATCTTCGGTGTGAAAAACAATCTGTTGGGCACCTTTGGTGGGAAAAACAATACCTTGGTGCACCTTCGATGGGCAAAATAGCCCATCGGTAAGCTTGTTAGGCACGTTCGGTGAGAAAAACAGCACCTTGGTGCACCTTCGTTGGGCAAAACAGCTCATTGGCATGGTCGCTCCACATCTTTTGTGCAAAAATTAGCCCGTTAGGCACCTTTGGATGGAAAAACAACACCTTGGTGCAACTTCGGTGGGAAAAATAGCCCGCCAGTAAGGTCACTAGGAACCTTTGGTGGGAAAAATAACACCTTCTTGCATCTTCGGTAGGCAAAACAGCCTGTTGGCACGGTCTCTAGGCACCTTCGGTCAGAAAAACAACTCTTTGGGCACCTTTGGTGGGAAAAACAACACCTTGGTGCAACTTCGGTAGGCCAAATAGCCCCTCTAAAAGGACGCTAGGCACCTTCAGTGGGAAAAACAATATCTTAGTGCACCTTCGGTGGGCAAATAGCTCATTGGCACAATTGATAGGCACCTTCGGTTGGAAAAAACAACACCTTTGATGGGCAAAATAGCCTGCTGGCACGATGGCTAGGGACCTTCGGTGGGAAAAGCAACCTGTCGGCAAGGTCGCTAGGAGCCTTTGGTGGGGAAAACAACACCATCTTGCATCTTTGTTGGGAAAAATAGCCTACTGGGCACCTTCGGTGGGAAAAACAGCACCTCGGTGCACCTTTGGTGCAAAAAATAGCCCATCAACAAGGTCGTTACGCACCTTTGGTGGGAAAAACAACACCTTGGTGCACCTTCGTTGGGTAAGACAGCCCGTTGGCACAGTCGCTAGACACCTTTGGTGCAAAAAATTGCCCATTAGGCACCTTTGGTGGCAAAAACTGCACCTTGGTGCACCTTCGCTGGGCAAAACAGCCCTTCAGCAAGGTCGCTAGGCACCTTCGGTGCGAAAAATAGCACCTTCTTGCATCTTCAGTGGGCAAAACAACCTGTTGGCACGATCATTAGGCACCTTGGTTGGGAAAAACAGCCCGTTGGGTACCTTCGATGGGAAAGATAGTGCCTTGGTGCCTCTTCGACGTCGACAAGGTCGCTAGGCACCTTCGGTGGGAAAAATAACATCTTGGTGCACCTTCGGTGGGGAAAATAGCCTATTGCCATAATCGTTAGGCACCTTTGGTGGGAAAAATAGCTCGTTGGGTACCTTCGGTGGGAAAAAAACTCCTTAGTGCATCTTCGGTGGGAAAACAGCCCGTCAACAAGGTTGCTAGGCAACTTCTGTGGGCAAAATAGCCCGTAGGCAAGGTCGCTAGGCACCTTTAGCGGGAAAAACAACACCTTGGTGCACCTTCGGTAGGGAAAACAGCCTGTTGCCACCATTGCTAGGCACCTTCGGTGGGAAAAACAACCCGTTGGGTACCTTCGGTGGGAAAAACAACACCTTAGGGCTCCTTTGGTGAGAAAAACAGCCCATTGACAAGGTCGCTAGGCACCTTCGGTGGGAAAAACAACATCTTGGTGCACCTTCGATGTGGAAAACAGCCTATTCGCACCATCCCTAGGCACCTTCGACGAGAAAAACAGCACCTTGGTGCACCTTTGCTAGGCAAAATAGCCCGTCGGCAAGGTTGCTATCCACCTTCGGTGGGAAAAATAGCACCTTGGTGCATGTTTGGTGGGAAAAATAGCCCATCAACAAGGTCGCTATGCACCTTCGGTGGGAAAAACAGCATCGTGGTGCACCTTTGCTGGAAAAAACAGCTTGTTGGCACGATCGCTAGACAACTTTGGTGTGAAAAATCGCCCGTTAGGCACATTGGGTGGGAAAAACAGCACCTTGGTGCACCTTTGCTGGGCAAAACAGCCCTTCGGCAAGGTCGCTAGGCACCTTCGGTGGGAAAAATAGGATGTTCTTGCAGCTTCAGTGGGCAAAACAGCCTGTTGGCACAATCGCTAGGCACCTAGGGTGGGAAAAACAACCCATTGGGTACCTTCGGTAGGAAAAACAACACCTTAGCGCACCTTCGATGGGCAAAGCAGCCCGTCGACAAGGTCGTCAAGCACTTACGGTGGGAAAAACAACATCTTGGCACACCTTCGGTGGGGAAAATAGCCTGTTGCCACCATCGCTTGGCACCTTTGGTGGGAAAATAGCCCATTGGGCACCTTCAGTGGCAAAAACAACATCTTTGTGCACCTTCGATAGGCAAAACATCCCATTGACAAGGTCACTAGGCACGTTCGGTGGGAAAAACAACACCTTGGTGCACCTTCGGTGTGGAAAACAGCCTATTGGCACCATCGTTAGGCACCTTCGACTAGAAAAACAGCCCATTGGGCACCTTCAGTGGGAAAAACAGCACCTTGGTGCACCTTTGCTGGGCAAAACAGCCCGTCAGCAAGGTCGCAAGCCACCTTCTGTGGGAAAAATAGCACCTTTTTGCATCTTCGGTGGGCAAAATAGCCTGTTGGCACAGTCGCTAGGCACCTTTGGTACTAAAAATAGCCTATTGGGCACTTTCGGTGGGAAAAACAACACCTTGGTGCATCTTTGTTAGGTAAAACAGCCCCTCAACAAGGTAGCTAGGCAACTTCTGTGGGCAAAACAGCCCGTCGGCAAGGTCGCTAGGCACCTTTGGTGGGGAAAACAGTACCTTGGCGCACCTTCGGTGGGGAAAACAGCTTGTTGCCATCATCGCTAGGCACCTTTGGTGGGAAAAACAGCCCGTTGGGTACCTTTGGTGGGAAAAACAACACCTTGGTGCACCTTCGGTGGGCAAAATAGCCCATTGACAAGGTCGCTAGGCACCTTCGATGGGAAAAACAGCACCTTGGTTCACCTTCGGTGCGGAAAACAGCCTGTTGGCACCATCGCTAGGCACTTTCGACAGGAAAAACAGCCCGTTGGGTGCCTTCGATGGGAAAAACAGCACCTTGGTGCACATTTCCTAGGCAAAACAACCCGTCGACAAGGTTGCTAGCCACCTTCAGTGGGAAAAATAGCACCTTCTTGCATCTTCGGTGGGCAAAACAACCTGTTGGCACGGTCACAGGCACCTTCGGTACGAAAAATAGCCTGTTAGGCACCTTCGGTGGGAAAAACCACACCTTCGTGCATCTTCGGTGGGCAAAACAACCCATCGAGAAGGTTGCTAGGCAACTTCTGTGGGTAGAACAGCCTGTCGGCAAGGTCACTAGGCACCTTCGGTGGGAAAATCAGTACTTTCACTTTTGTGCACCTTCGATAGGCAAAACAGCCCATCGGCAAGGTCGCTATGCAACTTCGTTGGGAAAAATAGCACCTTGGTGCACCTTCGGTGGGCAAAACAGCCTATTGCAGGGGTTCCTAGACACCTTTGATACGAAAAACCTCCCATTAGGCACCTTCGGTGGGCCAAATAGCCCATCAGCATGGTCGTTAGGCACCTTCGGTGGGAAAAATAGCACCTTCTTGCGTCTTTGGTAGGCAAAACAACATATTGCCACGATCTCTAAGCACCTTTGATGGGAAAAACAACCTGTTGGGTACCTTCGGTGGGAAAAACAACACCTTGGTGCACCTTCGGTGGGCAAAACAGCCCGTCGACAAGGTCGTTAGGCACCGCTAGTGGGAAAAATAGCACCTAGGTGCACCTTCGGTGGGAAAAACAACTCATTGGCACGGTCACTAAGCATCCCTGGTGCGGAAAACAGCCCGTTGGGCACCTTTGGTGGGAAAAACAATACCTTGGTGCCTCTGTGGTGGGAAAAACTACCCGTCAGCAAGGTCGCTAGGCACCTTTGGTGGGAAAATCAACACATTGGTGCACCTTTTGTGGGCAAAACATCTCGTCGGCATAGCTGGTAGGTGCCTTCAGTGGGAAAAACAACACCTTGGTGCTCCTTTGGTGAGCAAAACAGCCCGTTGGCACGATCGCTAGGAACCTTTGATGGGAAAAACAACACCATCTTGAATTTTTGTTGGGTAAAAAAGCCCCTTGGCACGGTCGCCAGGCACCTTCGATGGGAAGAACAGCACCTTGGTGCACCTTCGATGTGCAAAACAGCTCTTCGGCACAGTCTCTAGGCACCTTTAGTGGGAAAAACAACACTTTGGTGCACCTTCGATGGGCAAAACAACCTGTTGGAGCGATCGCTAGACACTTTTGGTGCGAAAAACAACCTATTAGGCAACTTCGATGGGAAAAACAACAGCTTTGTGCACCTTTAGTGAGAAAAATAGCATATCAACAAGGTTGCTAGGCACCTTAGGTGGGAATAATAGCACCTTCTTGCATCTTCGGTGGGCAAAACAGCCTGTTGGGATGGTTGCTAGGCACCTTTGGTGAGAAAAATAGCTCGTTGGGTACTTTCGGTGGGAAAAACAACACCTTGGTGAACCTTCAGTGGGCGAAATATCCTGTTGGCACCATCTCTAGGCACCTCCGATGGGAAAAACAGTCCGTTGGGTACCATCGGTGGGAAAAACAACCCGTCTACAAGGTTGCTAGGCACCTTCGGTGGGAAAAACTGCACCTTGGTGTGTCTTCAGTGGGCAAAACAGCCATTTGGCACTATCGCTAGGAACCTTTGGTGGGAAAAATTGCCCGTTGGGCACCTTCAGTGGGAAAAACGACACCTTTTGTGCACCTTTGGTTGGCAAAATGGTCAGTCAGCAAGGTCGCTAGGCACCTTCGGTGGGAAAAACAACACCTTGGTGCACCTTCAATGGGCAAAATAGCCCGATGACGCGATCGCTAGGCACCTTCGATGCAAAAAACAGCCAGTTGGGCACCTTCAGTGGGAAAAATACCCCACTGACAAGGTCGCTAGGCACCTTTGGTGGGAAAAAAAAGCATCTTCTTGCATCTGAGGTGGGAAAAACAGCCGGTTGGCATGGTCGCTAGGCTCCTTCGGTGGGAAAAACAGCACCCTCATACACCTTCGATGGGCAAAATAGCCTGTCAGCAAGGTCGCTAGGCACCTTTGGTGGGAAAAATAGCACCTTCTTGCATCTTTGGTGGGAAAAACAACCTGTTGGCATGGTCGTTAGGTACTTACAGTAGGAAAAATAGCACCTAGGTGCATCTTTGATGGGCAAAACAACCCGTTTGCAAGTTCGTTGAGCGCCTTCGGTGGGAAAAACGACACCTTGGTGCAACTTTGGTGGGCAAAACAACCCGTTGGCATGATCGCTAGGCCCCTTCGGTGGGAAAAACAGCCCATTGCGTACCTTCGGTGGGAAAAACAACACTTTGGTGCACCTTCGGTGGGGAAGAGAGCCCGTCGGAATGACCGCTAGGCACCTTTGGTGAGAAAAACAACACGTTGGTGCACCTTCGGTGGGCAAAACAGCCCGCCAGCACGACCGTTGGTACCTTTGATGAGTAAAACAACATTTTGGTGCATCTTCAGTGGGCAAAATAGCTCGTTGACACAACCACTAGGCACCATCGGTGAGAAAAACAACATGTTGGTGCACCATCGGTGGGTAAAACAGCCCATCGGCAAGGTCGTTGGTCACTTCGGTAGGAAAAATAGCAACTTGGAGTACCTTTAGTGGGCAAAACAGCCCATCGGCACAGTCGCTAGGCACCTTCAATAAGAAAAACAGCACCTTGGTGCACCTTTAGTGGGCAAAACAGCCCGTTGGCACAGTCGCTGCACACTTTCAGTCGCAAAAATAACCCGTTGGGCACCTTTGGTGAAAAAAATAGGACATTCGTGCACCTTCAGTGGGCAAAATAGCCCATCCACAAGGTCGCTAGGCACCTTCAGAGAGAAAAACAACACCTTGGCGGACCTTCGGTGGGCAAAACTGCCTGTAGGCAAGGTTGCTAGGCACCTTCAGTGGGAAAAAGAGGACCTTGGTGCACCTTCGGTTGGCATAACAGTGCATCGACATGGTCGCTAACCCGTTGGTGCACCTTTAGTGGCCAAAACAGCCCGTTGGTGCACCTTTAGTGGCCAAAACAGTCCGTCCGCACGGCCACTAGGCACCTTTCGTGGGAAAAACAACCTGTTGGGCACGTTAGGTGGGAAAAATAGTACGTTGGAAAAAAAGCCAGTAGGCAAGATCGCTAGGCACCTTTGATGGGAAGAACAACCCATTGGGCACCTTCGGTATTAAAAACAACACCTTGGTGAACCTTCAGTGGGCAAAACAACCCATCGGCAAGGTCGTTAGGCATGTTCGGTGGGAAAAACAGCACTTGGATGCACCTTCGTTAGGTAAAACAGCTCGTTGGCACGGTCGCTAGACACCTTTTGTGTGAAAAATAGTCCATTGGGCACCATTGTTGGGAAAAACAACACCTCGGTGCACCTTCGGTGGGAAAAATAGCACCTTCTTGCATCTTCAGTGGGCAAAACAGCCTGTTGGCACGGTTGCTAGGCACCTTCGATCAGAAAAATAGCCCATTAGGCACCTTTGGTGAGAAAAAAGCCCATCGGCAAGGTCACTATGCACCTTTGGTGGGAAAAATAGTCCATAAACAAGGTCGCTATGTACCTTCGGTGGGAAAAACAGCACCTTGGTGCACCTTTGTTGGGCCAAATAGACCGTTGGCAGAGTCGCTAGACACATTTGGTGCAAAAAATCACCTGTTAGGCACCTTTGGTGCGAAAAAAAGCACCTTGGTGCACCTTCGGTGGGCAAAACAGCCCTTCGGCAAGGTCGCTAGGCACCTTCGGTGGGAAAAATAACACCTTCTTGCATCTTCAGTGATCAAAATAGCCTGTTGGCATGATCGCTAGGCATCTTATCTGGGAAAAACAGCCCGTTAGGTACCTTCTATGTGAAAAACAACACCTCAGTGCACCTTTGGTGGGCAAAACAGCTCGTCGACAAGGTCGTTAGGCACCTTCGGTGGGGAAAATAGCCTGTTGCCACCATCGCTAGGCACCTTTGGTGGGAAAAACAGTCCGTTGGGTACCTTCTGTGGGAAAAAACTCCTTGGTGCAGCTTCGGTGGAAAAACAGCCCATTGACAAGGTCGCTAGGCACCTTTGGTGGAAAAAATAGCACCTTGGTGCACTTTCGGTGTGGAAAACAACCTGTTGGCACCAACCCTAGGCACCTTTGACATGAAAAACAACTCGTTGGGCACCTTCAGTGGGAAAAATAGCACATTGGTGCACCTTTCCTGGGCAAAACAGCCCGTCGGCAAGGTCACTAGCCACCTTCAGTCGAAAAAATAGCACCTTCTTGCATCTTCAATGGGCAAAATAGCCTGTTGGCACAGTCCTTAGGCACCTTTCGTATGAAAAATGGCTTGTTGGGCACCCTTGGTGGAAAAAACAAAACCTTGGTGCATCTTTGGTGGGAAAACATCCCGTCGACAAGGTTGCTAGGCAACTTCTATGGGCAAAACAGCCCGTAGGCAAGGTCGCTAGGCACCTACGGTGGGAAAAATAGCACCTTGGCACACCTTCGGTGGGGAAAACAGCCTGTTGCCACCATCCCTAGGCACCTTTGGTGGGAAAAACAGCCCCTTGGGTACCTTCGGTGGGAAAAACAACAACTTGGTGCACCTTCGATGAGAAAAACGGCCCATTGACAAGGTCGCTAGGCACCTTCGGTGGGAAAAACAGCACCTTGGTGCACCTTCGGTGTGGAAAATAGCCTATTCGCACCATCTCTAGGCACCTTCGACGGGAAGAATAGCCCGTTGTTCACCTTCGGTGGGAAAAACAACACCTTGATGCACCTTTGCTAGGCAAAACAGCCTATCGGCAAGGTCGCTAGCCACCTTCGGTGGGAAAAATAGCACCTTGGTGCACCTTCAGTAGGAAAAATAGCCCATCAACAAGGTCGCTATGCACCTTTGGTGGGAAAAACAACACCGTGGTGCACCGTCGTTGGGCAAAACAGCCCGTTGTCTTGGTCGCTAGACAACTTTGGTGCCAAAAATCACCCGTTAGGCACCTTCGGTGGGAAAAACAGCACCTTGGTGCACCTTCTCTGGGCAAAACAGCCGTTTGGCAAGGTAGCTAAGCACCTACGGTGGGAAAAATAGGATCTTCTTGCATCTTCAGTAGGCTAAACAGCCTGTTGGCACAATCGCTAGGCAGCTTGGGTGGGAAAAATAGCCCGTTGGGTACCTTTGGTGGGAAAAACAGCACGTTGGTGCACCTTCGGTGGGCAAAATAGCCGGTCAACAAGGTCGTTAGGCACCTACGGTGGGAAAAACAACATCTTGGCACACCTTCAATGGGGAAAATAGCCTATTGCCACCATCGCTAGGTACCTTTGGTGGGAAAACGGCCCGTTGGTTACCTTCGGTGGGAAAAACAACATCTTTGTGCACCTTCGGTGGGCAAAACAGCCCATTGACAAGGTCACTAGGCACCTTCGGTGGGAAAAACAACACCTTGGTACACCTTCGGTGTGGAAAACAGCCTGCTGGCACCATCGTTAGGCACCTTTGACGGGAAAAACAACCCATTGGGCACCTTTAGTGAGAAAAACAGCACCTTGGTGCACCTTTGCTGGGCAAAACAGCCCATCAGCAAGGTCGTTGCTACCTTTCATGGGAAAAATAGCACCTTCTCGCATCTTCGGTGGGTGAAATAGCCTGTTGGCACGATCTCTAGGCACCTTCGATATGAAAAATAGCCTCTTGGGCACCTTCGGTGGGAAAAACAACACCTTGGTGCACCTTCGGTGTGGAAAACAGCCTGCTGGCACCATCGTTAGGCACCTTTGACGGGAAAAACAACCCATTGGGCACCTTTAGTGAGAAAAATAGCACCTTGGTGCACCTTTGCTGGGCAAAACAGTCCATCAGCAAGGTCGTTAGCTACCTTTTGTGGGAAAAATAGGACCTTCTTGCATCTTCGGTGGGTGAAATAGCCTGTTCGCACGATCTCTAGGCACCTTCGGTATGAAAAATAGCCTCCTGGGCACCTTCGGTGGGAAAAACAACACCATGGTGCATCTTCGGTGAGCAAAACAGCCCCTCGACAAGGTTGCTAGGCAACTTCTGTGGGCAAAACAGCCCATCGGCATGGTCAGTAGGCACCTTCGGTGGGGAAAACAATCTGTTGCCACCATCGCTAGGCACCTTTGGTAGGAAAAACAGCCCGTTGGTTACCTTCGGTGGGAAAAACAACGCCTT
>JAOSBN010012156.1:0-18261 GCA_027563595.1 Erythroxylum suave | reverse complement strand
GACCTTTTTCACTTGGTTCCAATTAAGTGAGACGACCCGAGAATTGCAACCTATACCGCAATCTTGGAACTTTTATAAATTTGACCGGTTTCCAAGGATCGATCATAAGATCGAATCGACAGAGCCGCGATCATCAATCAACTTGTGCTTTTATATCATACAATACGCATATAATCCACATATTACTAAGTTGATCAATACTATAATTTTTCAACTATGCACATGTATATTATCATGTTCAATGCATGCTTAATTGACTATTCTAGGTGTATTTACATCTTATGACTATTCATACTTTATAACTCATACATATATGAATCAGACTTAGTTTTACACTTCATTTGTACAAGATTGTTCTAAGTTCATCACTCAATCATTCACTAAAGTTATTCTAGCATTATAAGATCACATTATATCCAATTTCGCATTCATCTTTACTTTAATACTCACATTCACCTCCTTTGAATTTCATTAGCATTCATAAGATTACTTTCATTCATTTCATATTGTCCATCTCACAATTTCATCGAATATATGTTCATTAAGCAGACCTTATATTCGTAAGGCAAACCTATACCTAGATATACTATCTTTTGAAGCAATTTTAAATGGTTAGTAAATGTCTATTAGGTGGATGTTATGTCTGCTGGGTAGACATTCTTAGATTTCTAGCTTTCCAGCTCCACTTATGTTTGTTTTGAGGGACATCATGTCCACTAGGCAGACATTCACTGGATACTTATAGAAATGTGAAAATTTGACCTTTTAAACAGCAAAATATCTGCTAAGAATCTTCATAGATGTTATAGAACTCAGAGTCCTCTTCGAAAGAATACTTAAATAACCTTAATTTGAAATCCACCGAGAAAGTTATTCCTCTTGCCTCAAAATCTATCCATTTACTTAATCCTATTAATCTCAACCTATTTCCGTAATTATAACCTCAATTGTCACCTTAAGCAATCATACATTTAATCACTTATTAAAGCATCATACTAGGTTCATTTCAAGCTTCATTCAAGCCTAAGTACATCATAGGAAAGTATCTTATCAATTGTTGTCTCAAACATCACATACAAGAAACATATTTCATGTAAAGTCACTCCCATTATCCAGCTTTTCCAACTCCATTTTGGGGTCAGTTTTGTATGACCATTTTGACCTAGAAAATGAGGCATTTAGGCAACACCTTCTTCTAATGAAATGTTAGCATATATCTTAAGTTTCTACTGACATCAAGTTAATGCATTTTGGTTTAGTATTCTGGAAGTTATACCCAAAATATGAAGGAATATTCTCAACTAGCCATAACACCCAGTACTCAACTTCAAGCCAATTTTCAAAACCCTTAGGGACAGAATAAAATTCGACTCCTTCATTAAAATTGTAGCCATATGTCTATAATTTAATAAAAATTATAAATAATCCCATTTGGATAACTAAAGTTTAATATATGGATAAAATACAGACGCATGTTCAGTGAAAACACTCCATCTAACATATTCCAGCACACTTTATCACCAACCTTACATGCAATTCATCTCCAATCAATCATCTTATATGTATGCTGACATGTAACATACAATCAATCATAAAAAATGTTATTATAACATATCATAATAGGACAACAATTCACTTTCTATTTCAGCTCAATGTCTTCTCAACCACAAGCTAACCTAGCCTTATGTACAATATTTAAATCCTTTTCTTCCTAATGTTCTGTTATGAACAAGTTGTATTTTTTTAATCGTAACTCTCTCTACAAAGATCCAAATGCCATGACTCTTGTGCGCCTCAAAACTAGAGTTCCATTAGGTTTAATATATCAAAAAATTAAAAAAACAGCATCTCCCTTTAAAATATAATCTCCATTTGAATTCTGTCGTATTTCTATTAAGAAACAGACTGGCAACCAATACTCAAACTTCAATAAATCATTATCAAGACATATCCTAACCAAACTGTTTCACATAAACATTAATAAGACATCATTAATCATTTTCATGTTTTATATTTTCACTAACGCGGATTATAAAGTCCTAAAAAATCAGGAAATAATACAAGGTTCCTACACAGAGGCCTATCACAAGCAATATTGGGGAAACAAACATAACTCGAACTTTAGTCACTATTTTCTTAAGCCACTTTCACAGAGATCAAGCTAAAACTTTCATTCTTTAAGTTTCTTCAAATTTGTGCTCTATGGATATGAAAGATAGATTGAAAGAGAAAGATGAAATTGAAACTAGAATTTCAACTTACCTTGATAATCTCTTCCCCTCTCCTCTTCTCTTCCCCTTTTTCTCTCCTTCTCTTGTCATTTTCGTTTTTCTCCCTCTTCTAACCTTATGGATGACCTTCACTTTGACTTCTATTGAATTTTCATTCATTTTCTGTAGAAAATTCAAGAAGGTTAAACTAATCCATCGTCACCATTCCATTGGTCTATGTGTCACAATTCTACTGGTGCATATGTTATCCTTATATTGGTCCATATGTTACTATTCTATTAGTACATATGCCAACATTCTATTGGCTCTTAAGTCATTTACTTTAGGCTCCATATGTAACTCATTTAAGCGTCCATGTGACACTACTTATAAAGTTACATATGTCACCAATTGTAAGGCTACACATGTCACCAATTGTAAAGCTACACGTGTCACCATTTTATTACTCCACATGTCACAAGTCTAAGGTTCCACTTGTCACAAATTTAAAGGGCCACTTGTCATCCAAGTAACCGAGCCATTTTTCACTTATTCGTAATGGCACATGTCACCATTTCATAGGCCTAATCAACCTAAATTCCTATGCATCAATTTATCTTGCTCTTTAACATTTTTCTTAGACTAGATGCACATATGACCTCATCATTTACTTAATTGTAAGGATAAATTTCTAATTCACTAACTATAATCCATCAATTCATGTTATTGGTAAATCAGAATGGAAATCATTAGCAATGCACATTCATATCACATTAATTTTCGTTCCATACCCCAGAATATGTCAATTGAGTGCATAAACTATCTTGCAATGTTTTATAAATCATGATTCATATGTGTTTATGAATATTATGGATGTGAATGAGTGCAACTTGTGAATTTTCAAATTAAATAACTCATATAACTCTATTTAACAGTTTAGTCTCTTAACAATTTTAGGAGGCGAGATATTACAACTCTCCTCCCTTAAGTAATTTCGTCCTTGAAATTCTTACTTGACTAATCAAACATATGGGGATAGTGATGTTTCATGTTTTCCTTAATCTATTAAATAGCTTCTTCTTCTCTCGACTGATTTTTCCAATAACTTTTACTAGAGGGATTATTCGATTCCTCCACTGTTTAGTTTGATAATCGACCATTTTTATTGGTTCCTCCATATAACTCAAATTACTTGTAATCTCAACTTTCTAAGCTGGTAACATAAGCCTAAATATATTAACCATATAACGAAAATGCACATTTGTAAGCCAAATATTGATATTCAATACTCATTCATACAGATTATCAATACAATTGCATATTAGTACAATTTATTATTACAACCAATGCAAATACTTATCAATAACTGAGAAAACTAGAGATGTAGGTAGACATGATAAGACTTTAAAGTGTACAAATAAAGTTAAAAGAAAACCAAAATTTATATGACTTTGAAAGGTTGAACTTGGAACTGAAATGGTTATTTAACTATCGTGTTAAGAGCTTATGATTTAGTATAAGGTTATGTCATTGGATCTGATATCATAATTTTATGATGGTTACGTATCTTATATTTCTGAATTGATTTAGAGCATACTTATGTAAGATGAAATAAATGATAACTTGGAGATGAAATAAATGATAGCGATATATGTAGAAGTCCTCAATGCTAAGTTTACCAGTTATTATGAGTTTATATCCGATAATGTGATTACCTTGACGAATGATGCTACACTAAACACATACGTATTACATGCTTGAATATTGTACAGGGAGTGATCTATGACATATTGAATGTTCTTAAGAACTAGTCCCAAAAAAAAAGAAATTATGAGATGAATCAGAGTAGCTCAGTGGAAGCGTGAATTAATATGGATATGTTGAAATGATAACCACTAAGGATAGGTACCTTTTGCATAGTAATAGGATACGCAAATTATGGTATCATCAGCTTGAGGTATTAATTGGTGACCTTTTGAAATTAAATCTCTGTATAAGATGTAATGGTCTTAATGCTATATGCCAACATATAAGAGTAAATATGCATGCTTTTTGCATCACTAAGCTTTATTATATAGACTATTCTGATTAGTAAGATATGATAGAAATTGATTTTGTTGAAATATTATGAATGGTTGAAAAGTAATAATGAATATAGTTGACTAAGAAAGATTTCATGAACAATACGTTGTAATATCCCACCTCCGAAAATTGTTAAGAAATTAATCTATTAAATTGAGTCACATTAGTTATTTCATTTAAGAATTCATAAGGTGCATTTCGTTCACATACATTGAAATAACTCATGTGACTCAATTTAATAGTTTAATCTCTTAACAATTTTAGGAGACAGGATATTACAATGAAACTAGACTTCTATTAGTCTTAATATATCCAAAAATTACACAAACAACATCTCCCTTTAAAATATAATCTCCATCCAAATATTGTGGTGTTTCTGGTAACAAACAGACTGGCAACCAAAACCCATCCTTCAATAAATCATTAAGAAATCTCCTAACCAAACTGTTTCACATAAACATTAATAAGACATCATTTTTCATTTTTCATGTTTTATACTTTCACTAATTCGGACTCTAAGGTCCTCAAAAATCTAGAAATAATACAAGATACCTGTACAAAGGTCTATCACAAGTAGTATTAGGGAAGTAGACATAACTCTAACTCTAGTCACTATTTTCTTAAGACACTTTCACAAAGGTCAAGTTAAGACCTATATCTACAACTTTCTTTCTTTAAGTTTCTTCAAATTCGTGCTATATGGATATGAAAGATAGATCAAAAGAGAAAGATAAACTTGAAACTAGAATTTCAACTTACCTTGATAATCTCTTTCCTTCTCCTATTCTCTTCCCCTTTTTCTTTCCTTCTCATCTCATTTTTGTTTTTCTCCCTCTCTTAACCTTATGGCCAACCTTCACTTTCACTTCTATTGAATTTGCATTCATTTTCTCTAAAAAATCCCTGAAGGTCAAACTATTCCATGTGTCACCATTCTATTGATGCATATATTATCCTTCTATTGGTCTATATATTACTATTCTATTTGTACATGTCACCATTCTATTGGTACATATGTCACTTATCTAAAGCAAAGATCATAGCAAATAGTTCCTCCTAGCTCATGGTATAATTCTCTTGAGCAGAGTTAAGTGTCTTGGAGGTATAGGCTATCACTCTAGATCACTTTTCATCCCTCTGACCAAGCATAGCAAGAACTGCAAAGTTAGAAACATCACAAGACAGTTCAAAGGGCAAATCCCAATTAGGTGTATTCAAAATAGGAGGTGAAACAAGTAAAGATTTCAAAGTGTCAAAGGCATGTCTACGTTTATCATCAAAGTGAAAATGAATATCTTTTTTCAACAATGTAGAAAATGTTTAAGCAATTGTACTAAAATATTTTACAAAGCACTGATAAAACCCTACATGCCCTAAGAAAGACCTTAAATCTTTAAGACAAGTGGGATAAAGAAGTGAAGAAATGATTTCAATCTTGGATCTATCAACCTCTATCCCCTTTTGGGAGATACAATAACCTAATACTATCCCACTATCTACCATGAAATATTATTCATAATTCAAAACCAAAATTTTCTTAATACATCTACTAAGAACACGTTCAAGACTAACTAAGCAATCATCAAAGCTATCACCATAAATGATAATGTCATCTATAAAAACTTCCATATTTCACTCCAATAAATCACTGAAGATCGCCATCGTACATAACATAAATGGCATCCTTCAATAAGCATAAGTACCAAAAGGAGACATAAAAATAGTCTTGTCTTTTTCTGTAGATGCAACACCTGGAAGTAACCTAAAAAGCCATCCAAGAAACAATAATGAGATTTACCAGATATTCTTTCTAACATTTGATCAATGAAAGGCAATGGAAAATGATCCTTCCTAGTTGCTTCGTTTAACTTCCTATAGTCTATACACATTCTCAAAGCATTTTGAACTCTTGTTAGAATAAGTTCATTATTCTCATTTCTTACTATTGCGATACCACTCTTCTTCGGTACTACCTATACTAGGCTCACCCACTCACTGCCTGATATGGATTATATGATCCCCGCAGTCAATAACTCAGACACCTCCTTCTTAACTACATCATGAATAAGAGGATTCGACCTCCTTGGTGGCTGCTTAATTGGCTTAGAACCTTTATCCAAAAGGATCTTGTGTGCGTAAACCAAGGGATCAATCCCTGGTATGTCCCTTAAAAACCAACCTATAGCCCTTTTATACCTTTTCAACATAGAAACTAATCTCTTTTCCTTAGAACTACTCAGAGAACTGGAAATAATAATAGGCAATTTACAATCATCGGAAAGAAAGATATATTTCAAGTTAGGGGGAAGGGGTTTCACTTCTAAATTAGGGGTGCACAGTAGAAGGAACCAACTTTGGTATATTAAGTGCATTCAGTATGAATGGTGTGTCCATGTGGCTTGGGGAAGGAGATATAAACTCAGTTTGGTGTATATGTCCTCCACTTCCTAACTCAGTGCCACCATCAAATGACTTGGAAACAACAAAATTAGGGTCTATCTGATCAATAGAAAAAGAAAGTAAATCAAAAGTGAGAGTGGGATTAGAAGGGGTTAGAGAAAGTAGCATGATCACTACTATCCTCTTCTAATATTCCATCACCACTTGAAGGAGAGGCTATGTTGGTAGCTTATATAACTTCTCCTTTATCATTAGTTTCTGCAAAATCAAGAAACATACCTTCCTCAAGGCTATCAACTGCAGAATCAACAGTAATATCATAATCAAAACAAGATGATTAATCAAAATCACTTAAAATGGAAAGCCAACTATCTATCTCTAAACATTAGACACATGATAAGTAACGCTCACATACACAAAAATTAGAAGAATAGGAGGAGGATAAACAAGTAAATGCATCATCATGATTCATAACCATGTCATACTAGCCAAGCTCATGCACATTAGTCTCATGCAAGTCATCCATATCATTATCATAACATTGAATCAAATTAACACCCAAGTAAGAACAATCTTCATAACCACAGTTTATTGCTTCTGAAAGATGAAATTGGACTTCTTAATCTTCAATTCCCATACTGATAAGACCCTTCTTCTTGTTAATTACGGTCTCAGTAGTAAGAAAGAAATGACCTACCGAGAATTAAGGTACTCCCAATAAGGAGCTCAATGGTCATATTAATGACATAAAAGTTAGCTAGGAAAACAAGACCTTTGACTTGCATAAGGATATCCTCAAGAATGCCTTTAGGGTATCTCACCATCCTATCAGCTAGACCAAGCACTACACTAGTGTCTTTCAAAGCTTTAATACCTAAGGACTTATAAACATAGGTTGGCATAACATTAATTACTGTATCTAAGTCAAGTAGGGTATGAGAAATAGTAGTTTTACCTATAGTATAGGGAATAGTGTAAGAACCTAGGTCTTTGCATTTAATGGGAAACTGTGGCTTAAATAAGGCATTAACACTCAACCCCAGTTGGATTCTATTATTATGCATATACTTTCTCTTATTTGTACATAGGTCTTTCAAAATTTTAGCACATTTAGGCATCTTTTTAATCAAAGCAATGGCACATTCACCTCAAGTTTGCTAAACATTTTAAACAATTATCATTGTCTTTCTTGACAATAATTTTTTTACTAACTAAGTAAGAATTTGGAAAATGCAAGTCATAAATGTTTACCTCATCACCTTTGGACTCGAAAGGTGATCTTTTCTCCATTTATCTCTTCATGATAGTTGTTGCCTCTTCATCATTTTGCACCACTATTTGTTTTCGAGATTTCTCCAAGAGCTTCTTTTCTTATAGGCTTTTAGATTGAATAAAAGTTTCTTTCTTAGCTTTGGAAGTTTCTTGAGTAGTGTTAGCATGAGGAGACTCAAACTTTTATTTCCTTATTAACCAGTTCTTCATCCTTTTCTTTCTCTTTGAATTGGACTTTCTTAGCACTAATTTCTTTATAACTTCTCAGTGTCATTGCATTCAAAGGAGTAGGATTTATCACTGTGTTAGAAGGTATAGAACCACTACTCTTTACCTGTTGTTCACCCAAGTTGTTGGAGATTTGAGCAATAAAAGTGTTCAAGTTCTCACGCTTAGCCTTTATTTGCTACAACTTAAAGAACACATTTTATAGATATGAGTCCATCTCATTCCTTATGACATTCAACTTCAAATCAGTTTGTGTCTTCTTATGATATAATCTTAAATTAATCCTAGCAATGCCCTTCATGATTATAAAAAATTCGTCACCCTTAGAAAAAGAAGATGGTGTCCCTTGATTAGACACCATTTCATTGGAAGAATTTCCTTGAGTGTTGCCTTAATCCCCACCCCATCTAAAGTTAGGGCGATCTTTCTAACCTAGATTAAAAGTGTTGGAGTAGGGAGCCCTCTTTTGATATTAGCCATTTCTATTTTGGTAGAGGGCAAAAACTTCTTCATATCTAGCACAATTATTGGAAGCATGCATCATGGACCCACAATACTCACAACTAGCTACTATAGCTTGAGAATGACCCACTTAATTAACTTGCTTGGCTTTCACATTATTCTCCAAAATATTGATTCTTTTCTCCACTTGGTTTCCCAAAGCAACAATTTCAGCAAGAATATCTTGGGAAGAAAATAAAGAGGTACTGTACGCCTTTCTTGTGTCTCCAGATTGAGGGCCATTGGTAGCCATCTTTTGAAGTAGGTCCCATGTAGCATTGGGACTCAATTCTCTAATTGCAGCAGCATGAATTGAGTGCTTATGATATGGAAGGAGCCATTTATAGAAAAAGTTGACCAGATCATTCTTTGAAATTTGTGGTGTGGAAAATGGGCTAAAAGTGTGATGAACCTTGTCCAATGTTCGTGCATGGATTCATATCTGGTTACACAACAGTAGTTATCTCATTTTTTAGCCTTAAATTTTTAGAGGTAGCGAAATATTCATCTAAGAATGCTCCTTTCAACTGATGCTAGGTCAATGTGGTGAAATGTTAAGGTAGTGTGTAAAACCACTCCTTGGCCTTGCCTTTTAAAGTGAAATAGAATGCTCTCCTCAATACATCTTCAAGATTTGTCGTGGGTGGTTTTATGGTCATTGATAATGGCAAATTTGGGGAATCCACACGTATTGCACATGATTTCTACATTAAATTCATAAGCTTGTCCTCTCAATATAAACCACAATTCCTTTGGTTTCCTAGGGTGATAGGTCAGTGAAGTAAGGAATTCCAATGTAAGCTCCTGATAAACAGGAAATTGGAATCGTATAAATTGGGTCCATTAGATTCTTTCCGCTAAGTTTTTTACTCTCTCATGCAGCTCTAGTCTATTATCTCGAAATCAAAGTATCTAGGAACTAGAATTTGTCTTCAATTTAAGGATATGAAATAAATACCTCGCTCCTCAGTGTAGATTGGAAAGGACGCTTAAAAATTCACTGCTCGGTTTCTTCTTCCACGTTTGACAACTTGATTCCATCCTGCTTACTCCCATCAGGTTGATTGCTTAATGCGCTGCATAATTTTTGGGATTTGAGTAGAAATTTAAAGTATGAATTTTTTTTTAAAGATATGTAAGAATTTTTGGATGCTTGAATCCTAGATAGATAAAGCAAAAATGAAAGTGAAAGTAAAAGTGAAGTTAGATTTGAATATATAGGTTATAGGAAGGGTAAAATGGTAAAACTTTAAAAATTGCGTGCTCCTCTTGTTCTGGCGACTTACCACCATTTTTTTATTTTTCTTCTTTTAGTCTTTTCCCAATCTTTCCACTTTCACTTAATTCTTTTGTGGCCCTTTTCACCTCTCTTTTCATGCTTGAACAATCATCCAAATAATTCCAAAATCCTATTTCTTTCTCAATTTTATTCAAAACAAAAGCAAAACCAAATCTAACTACAGAATTCAAATGTTTTAACAAAACTAAACAAAAAAACTAATTTTTCCATGGGTTGCCTCTCATGTAGCGCTTTCTTTAACATCGGTAGCTTGACACTCTTTCCTTAGAAACTCAGCTAGGATCAATTAAGAGCAACTTGCTTCCACCCTTTTCATTTAATATCAATTTTGTAGACTGTAAGTAAGCCACAAATTACAACATAATCAGCAAGACAATGTTGATAACATTATGAAAACCAATTAGGATAAATAATGTCCTTCCTTCAAGTGAACTGTCAACAAAACATGGAATAATAAAATTCTCTGAATCTTCTATTGAATCCAATAGTTTTTCCTGCATGAAGGTGAGTTTCTCGCTTTCTTCCTTAATCACCTTCATCTTCTTTACTTCTTCGGCTACACTAACAGAGACTATCACAGCTTCTTTAATCTTGGTGTCTTTTGTCATCTATTCTTCATCTCTTGATTGATAGAAAATTCAATCACATCAATTATCCTAAAAGAGCTACTAACCTTTGAATTCATAAATGCATCATTCATATGGAATGTCACTTGGTAATCATTAATCCGAAGGGTAGGGTTCTTTCCATGGACATCGACCCATGATTTTCAGATGGTTTGTATATCAAGAATTGGTGAATAGAAGGGAGTGTTAGCATTCTACTCTTCATCATTTTTCTTCGTCTTTTGGTCTTTAATAAGGTGAGGTTCAACTTGGTGTACCACTAGTTCTTCTAGCTCTTCCCTATTCTTAAGTATGATAGCCTCATATTACTCTCATTAATATAACTCCATATTTCTCTACACCTCACTTACAAAATTCACAGGAACTTGAATCTCCAGGTTATGAATAGAAGCAGCATGATTTTTCGTTACTTGATCAATTTGCTATTCTAGTCTCTTCTACCTTTCTTCCATGTATGTGAGCTTATCCAAGATCTTATTTAATTTAGAATCCTTTGAACTGCATTAATCTTACCAAATTCCTAATAGGCCTTGACATCCTAAATGAATCCTTACATTATTGGACCAATAACAATCAGGGTGGTTTTGCCACCTCGGAGTATACGTATTCCAATAAGGACAATTACTTCCCTAACCATACTATATCTTATTGTAATTCACAAAAGTTTATTGCTCCCTATAATAGCTATCTTCCATCATTGTTCTTTCCATTTCTTTTTGGTAACTAGCCCTTCAGATGTCTCATTTCTCATTCTAAGATGTCTTTTTGTGTTTCCACTTTGTACTCCAAAATCCTTTTTAATTTTTTTTAAATTAAAAACAAACAATAGTGAAAAACCTTAGACTAAAGAACTAAAGTAATCGACTCCCCAACAACAGAGCCAAAAACTTGATCGATGATTTACGTATGACAAATTTTAATATTTATAACCTCGACATTTTTGCAAGTGCACGGGTCGTTCATGTAGTACCTAAGGTATCATTCTCACACGAAGGGTAATTTAATCCTAAAATCTAAGGCTTGACTAAATTTCACAATAAATCAAAATTAACAACTAATCCACAATTTTAAACAATCAAACAATTGATATCAAGAATTGAATTCATAAAACATAAACAAGATAGAAGATTTGCACAACCCAATCACAAATCTACCTAGGAACTACCAATTGAGAGAAAGGCGGTTTTATTTGACCTTAACTAAAATCTAATTAATTATGAGATTACCGAATTACCGGGCCTAGACAATCCTAGGGTAGACTATTCTCTCTCGAGCTATAATCTTTAACCCTAATGTATAATCCCTAATTTAAATTACGGGATTGTAATCTCTCGATTAACAATGTACCCAATACCTAAATTAGTTATGAAATTGTCTAAAACTATGCACGATCTCTCGCTACACAAATTTAACGATTTGATTCAATTCTTTATCTATTAAATTACCTAAGTCTTGTTAGCCCAGTTTGATGATATTCACTCCATTCACTCTCTCAGTTTGTGATTGAATTATTAAGCACAGAAACGAATCACAAATAACTTAATAAAAACACAATAAACAAAATTTCATTAATATTAAGAACAAAATCCCAAAGGTAAGTGTAGAAAAAAACTCAACATTCAACAAATCTATTCTCAACAATTATCTCAATTTTATACATCAATAAAATTGAAATAAATTGGAAAATAAACTGGGAATGGAATAGTAGAGGAAGCGATGGAGGGAAACCTCCTATTCCTAGAAGTACTTCGCATCAAGCTTTTTCTCTTTGTCTCTCTTCCTTCGTCTCCTTCCTCAAATCTCTCGATAGTCTCTCTAGGGTTTCGAAATTTGAATAATGCAAAAAAAGCTGCTCTTTTATTCTGTGGTGTTCTATTTATATCTTTGAAGCCCTAGGGTTGATTTTGGGTCAAAACGGTCCCAAAAGTTCCTCAAAATTTGATGTTTTCAGTTGTTTTCGTGTATGCCTGCCACAGACCACGATTATGGTCAACACCTAACCTTCTCTATCATGATTGTGCCTAAAGTGCACGATGGTGGCTTGGGTCTTGTTGGCTCACCTCTTTCTATCAAGATCGTTGCCTGTGTTACCAAGAACGTGGGCCATGTTTAGCCCAAAACTCTTTGAAACTTCTTCGTTCTTCGTCGTTCACCCTGAAACACTAACAAACACGTCAAAGTACCTCAAAAATTATAACATTTAAGTCGAAGACTCATACTAAACCATAAAAACAACAAATAAACTAACATAATTAAGACCTAAATAAACACTAAGCACTCGATTTAACACTAAATATATAATAAATTAAACCCTAAAACATAATGCAATTCATAACTATCAAGCTCCTCCACTTCTTTGCTCCTCTCTTGGCCTTAGCTCAATCACAAAGGTGGCCATCCTCCATTCCAACACCAAAATGATCAATTCTTACCCTAAACCAACATTAAAGATAAAAGAACAACCACGAAGATCAAACTAAACAAAAACACACAAAATAAGTCCTATAACACAATAATAACAACTTGTTATGCAAGAAACACTTGCGTAATACTTATAAAAACATACACATATGCATATCTATTAACTTTCACGGTTTATAAAAGTCTAATATATTTGTTCACTTAGAAGGAGCTAAACATGAGGCAGAGGAGGTGGTTGGAGTTAACAAAAGATCATGATTTTGTGATAAATTACCACCCCAGAAAGACAATGTAGTCGATGATCCCTTAAGTAGGAGACCTACCAGTTCGATAGCACAATTGAAGATGATATATCTTCCACTTTTAGTTGAAATGAGGTCTTTAGGAGCAGCATTAGATGTGGTAAACTCATGGACATTAGTTGCTATATTTCATGTTCATTCCATTTTAGTGGATCGGATTAGAGAAGAACAGAAATAAGATTCTTAGTTGATAAAGTTGAAGGTCAAAGTTGAGACTAGCCAAAGAACAGATCTTACAGTTAAGCAAGATGGTATAGTGATGAGGGGACAATGATTATGTGTACTGAATATAGGAAACTTAAAGAAAGAGATTTTAGATGAAGCTCACTACATAACTTACGTTATGAATCTGGGTAGTATGAAAATGTACCAAACTCTTAAAAACACTATTAGCGAAGAGGGGGGAAGAAGGAAATAGTAAAGTTCATACAAGTAGAATAGTGGAAGCCTACAGGATTAAAACAGCCCCTCCCTATCCTTGAATGGAACTGGGAAAAGATTACTATGGACTTTATAGTAGGACTTCAATGGAGTCAGAGGGAGCACGATGCTATATGGGTGATAGTTGACAGGTAACCAAAGTTTGTAAATTTCCTTCCATTCCAAAATGATTATCCCTTTCACAAGTTATCCTAACTTTATATGGATGAGATAGTTAGACTGCATGGTTGATATGTGTTTAAATGGATGATATATTTGATCATTTACACTTAGCGATTAATGACATAAAAAATGCTTAACATACTTATTTTAATTCATATATGATTTAAGGTAAAATTTGGAAGCAAAGAAATTAAAGTGAGTCGAAAGCACTATATTTGGACCATTTTCTGAAGAATAATTTTTACTCATCTTCATGGAGCAAGTGGAAGAAAATTAAAAGACAAAAAGAAGACAGCAAGAAAATTGAATACACAAAATACAAAGAATGTGGAACAAAACTCGCGCACAATATGAAGGAAATGACAGCAGTAGATGAACCAACATGCCAGCAGCAAGAAAACGACAACGCACAAGCCAAATGAAGGAGCAAACGACAACATACAAGCCAAATGAAGGAGAAAATGAGGACACACATCCAAATAGAACATAGACCTAGAAAGAAGTAGCAGAAAGGCATCTATAAGGGTTAAGATGATGAATAGTATGCGTGGACCAAAAACCCTTTAGTTTAATTTTCAGATCAAGCTACAGTAGCGATTGGGAAGGAAAAAGAAGAAGAGAGGGTTGGCAACAAGAAAAGGAGTGGCGTGAGAGAAAAGTGAAGAGAGTTGCGGGAAAGAAAGAAGGGTAAATAGTGTCGTGGTCCATCAACATTTATTTTTCAAATCGATGAACAATAATTAAGAAGAAGTTTGTCACAGTGAAGAGATAAGGGGTTTCGGTTGGGTATTTTTATGGGGGGTTGAAGCATTTTCTTTAGAGAGATTCATGGAAGGCTAAGTTCTCGACATCGGTTAAAAGTTAATATCAAAACTGACGACTTAGGTTAAGCTTTTTTAATTATTTTGTTGTTTCTTTCTCTCATTAAAAATTGATTATGTTATCTTGTATGAATTGATTAGGTATTTGAATAACGATGATTTTAATGTTATATTGAATTGTTTTTCATGAAATCCCATTGTTATAATCAAATGCAATACATAATCATTGTATTCTCGATTCATATGTAGCGACTAATGGTTCTGAATCATTAGAGACAACATAACATAGGTTAAATAATCTGAGCTTGCGTGATTATTGCCTAGATTGGTTTATTTTTCTTATTCATGAGGCGGTTGTCTGGATAAACTTAAAGAGCTTATTCTAGGTTTCCTGATAGCTAGGGTTAATTAATGAGCACTTCATAATTAACTAGGATCTAAGAAAAAATTGAGATTAACAGAGCTTGTTGTTAACCTACGACTAATAATTGCTAAGAGAGATAAAGAACAACAAATCAAGAATTGTGCTTAATTAGGGTATAGGTTGAGATTAAACCAAAGAACTGGATGCCTACCAAATTCCCCAATTTTACCTTTTTTACATGTTTTCTTCAATTTTTTCATTAGGTTTATTGTATTTTGTTTTCTTATTAAATCCTAGCCCCCCATTACTTAAAC
The DNA here is from genome assembly GCA_027563595.1 of Erythroxylum suave. Classification (NCBI taxonomy): domain Eukaryota; kingdom Viridiplantae; phylum Streptophyta; class Magnoliopsida; order Malpighiales; family Erythroxylaceae; genus Erythroxylum; species Erythroxylum suave. The sequence goes on along the minus strand of JAOSBN010012156.1, from coordinate 2,817 downwards.
AACAATTATTTCATTTCATAAGCTAATTGAGCACTCCCTATGGCATTGACCTAGACTTACCACTCCTAAAGTAGTGGTTTTGTTATTTTATTTTGACTAATGTTATGATGCGTAGGTCAAATTTGGCATCGTTGCCAAGGAGTGCAGTGTTTTAGTTTTTTTGTGTTTTTAATTAATGTTTTGTATATATTTGTTTGTAATTGATTTCTTTTTTGTTATTTCATGATCTTTTCTTTTTTGTTTTTGTTTGGTGTTTGTGATATTTTTTTTTTATATGGATGGAAGTAATTTTTTCTTTAATTCATATTCTCAATCCTATAACAATGTTTGGACTAATCAACCTAACTTTTGTTATGGATGGGATAATCAACCGAATTAATTCCATAATAGTTTTTAGGAAGCACAACAATTCCTGTACACACCAGAAGCTTCCTATCAAGACTTAGGTACATCCTTAGAAGAATTAGTTAATGTGTATGCTACTAACACTTTGCAATTCTAGCAGGAAACAAGTTCTAGAATAAAAAACTTGACAAGTCAGGTGGGTCAATTGATGGAAGCTATTAACTGCCTAGCATCACAAAGCAAAGGGATACAACCATATCAACCAAAGGAGTACCAGATGGATATTAGCACGAAATCTATACAAAGTAAAGAAGGGCTTGAGAATTTTGAGGTCAACCCTTAACGAATTGCTTATGTTGAATAAATTGAAAAGGAGCTAAAAGCAGAAAAAAGATACATCTTTTAGCTTAGAGTTAAAAACTGAGTTTATAATTATTATTAAGACTGACCCTTTACCTTTACTTAGCAGTTTAGAGGAATTAAATAAAGCCGAAAAGGAAAAAAAACTTTTGAAATATTTCTTGAGTAGACTGAGAATCTAAGGATAAGGAAGACATTGAATGGGGATGATGATCAACTAAGGTCCTATCTAGAACAACTACGCGTGGAAGTAGAGCTAACTGTAATACTTGAAGATCACAATTTTGTCACGTGAGGGGAAGAAGGAATCGAGCCAACGACCCTAAAAAAGTCAGTTCTTGGGAGGCAACCAAAGGGAAGTAAATTTTTTTGCTTTTAAATTTTCATATATATTAATTTTTATGCAAATGTGTTTCTTTGTTGTTTATTTTTTCTTATTTTTAAGTTTTCAATCAAAATGAGAGAAAGAATAAATCAAACAAAAAACATTTTCTCATTTTCTATTACTTGTAGGATTATTTAATGATAAGTAGAGAATGAATTAACTAGATAATTGCGTAACAACTTTAGCATGTATTTTTACTCTTGTAATTGGTCAATATGCATTATCTTTAGAAGAGTAGTGAATAGTGGTAGACAAAGCTGATGAGATTTTGAGCCTTTTTAGACTGAAACATCTATATCATTCTCATTATCCTTTGATAATGTGTGACCTTCATGACATGAACATCCTAAATTTGCATTGAATTTCTATTCGAGACCACATTTTTATCACATGCATTAACTTGGATATGATTAGGCATTCTTTGTTTTTCATAAATTACATTAGTCAAATAATGTAACCCATTGACATGATTTTTCCCTTAATAGACCCACTTTGAGCTTTATACTTTTTCTTTGTGTACTAACCAAATTGCATGCTTTATACTTATCCAAATGCCCTACCTAAGCCATAAGCTAGTCGAGCATTCGTGATTGTTGAGTTTGTGGATGTACAAAATTCTAAGTATGGGGATGTCCATATGTATGGATTTGTTATGATGTTGGTATGTTTTATCATTGAAATTCCCATGTTAATTTAATTTCTTTTAATGTTAAAAAAAGAAAGGAAAAGAAAGAAAGAGAAAATAAAATAAAAGAAAATGAAAATGAAGAAAAGAACAGGAATGAAAAAATATATGTTTAAATAAATGTGTCTAGGTATATATGTTGAAATGTTGTTTATGATTAATGCATTCTCCAAAAGTTGTGATAAATGTGTTAGTTGAATATATTGGATATAAGTTAGAAGTAGTTTTGTAAGGTTCACTTATTATGCTTTCAATGTATTGTTGACATCAATTGTATGAATGATTATTTGGATTGGTGTATGCTTTATGTGGTTGGTGTGTGAGAGTTGAATGGGGTTATGAAATATAAATGTCACATTTGTCATAGTCGACGATACCCAATTTTTGACGAGTGTTGCTTTGTTTCACTAACTTTGATGGCTTTCATGCTACTTGACCCAAAAACATCTCTGTAACACCCCATTCCTAACTGACATATGCACATGTGTCCATTGGATACAGGTGTACATGTCTGTCAGAAATGACATGTTAACTATCTCACATTCACTATACATACATGGCATCATACACTAAACCATCAATCACAAACTTTCTAAACCCAAAATGTTATTACATTAAATCAAAACCATAATTTACATTGATTCATATAGTACAATATCATCCATGTTTATACAGCATTGTCCTATGAACATAAATAACTCAGTACACACCGAATACTATAAACTCAAAAGAAACTACTATGTCCTCAATCCCTGCTAACTGACCTTTGAGCCAAATCTAACTGTAACAGCTACACAAAATATGCTTCTATAGAGTCTTAGAAGCTAGGTCGTCTCACTCTCGAACCTGAAAAGCAACGATGCAATTTTGATGAGTTTTATGAACTCATCAAAGAAACCATCCTCGATGGTTCACTCATGTCATAAAACAAGATCAATTATAATATGTAATCATGCAGTTCAAAACCACTTGACAAGTATCAAATACTATCATAGATAAATCATTTCTCAGTTAAACAGTTCAATCATATAACGACATTCAC
>JAOSBN010012135.1:0-18262 GCA_027563595.1 Erythroxylum suave | reverse complement strand
GCATGTACAATCATTACATGTGCAAAATTCACTATTCACATGTATATATGAATGCATGAACATAGCCAAACAATTTTAAATACTCCTCCCATTCCAAATTACTATCTTACGCTTCCCATCAGTGATGGGATGTTACATGAAGTCAAATAAAACTGTGCCTACCCATCTCTCTTTCTTATAAATAGGAAGGAGATGAAGAGTAGCATGCAAAGGGTAGAACAAAACAAAGAGAGACGTGAGGTGTGTGTGAGTGAGACAGAGAGGAAAAAAAAGGAGACAAAAATATTCTTTGTGTTTTTGTGGGTCTAGTTTTTCTCCTTGTAATTCTCTAATTTCTCATTAGTAATACTCTTCTATCCTTGTCTGTAGTTTTTACCCTAATTTAGTGGTTTTTCACGTAAAATCTGTGTATTTGTTTATCATTTCTTTAGTCTTATTTAGCTGCGCACTTGCTCTAATGAAGTCAATTTTTACAACAAGTGGCATCGGAGCCAACCTTTGGTGTGTATGTATGCTTATTGTATGCTCTGTGGTTGCCACCAAGAGTGGATCCTCCACATCAAAAGATAAGTTAGTATTCACCCTTTCAATTGCGATAGAAGTAATGGCGGCAAAGTACGACATTGAAAAATTCAACCGAAGCAATTTCTCACTGTAGAAGTTGAAGATAAAGGCAATCTTGAGGAAAGATAATTATATGGCAGCCATTAATGAATGACCAGCTAGAGTCACAAATGAAAAGTGGAATGAGATGAATGGGAATGATGTAGTTAATATGCATCTACTTTAGCTGATGGAGTATTATCTAGAATAGAAGAAAAGAAAGCTACGAAGGAAATATGGGATCGCCTCACAAAATTATACGAGGCCAAATTACTCCACAACAAAATTTTTCTGAAAAGAAAACTATATACTTTATATATGACGGAATCCACTTCGGTGATGGAGCACTTAAATACTGTAAATACTCTGTTTTCTCAACTCACATCATTGGGGCACACAATAGAGATAAGTGAACGTGCAGAACTTCTACTCCAAAGTCTATCAGATTCATATGATCAACTCGTCATCAATTTAACAAATAACACAGACACACTAGTCTTCGACAATATTGCAGCTGCTATTCTAGAAGAAGAGAATCAATGCAAAAGTAAGGAAGACAGGCTGGCAAATTCGTAACAAGCGGAGGTCTTAGTGGTGACGAGAGGAAGATCATAGTCGTGCCCGAGAAGAAAAAGGCATAACTGAGAGATCTGGACGCTAGTGAGGATCTCACGTACGGAGTGGGAACAAAAACAAAAAAAAAGAGAAGACTTTACGCCTCACGCATGACTCTATAGCTGCGAGACCCATTCCAGACCTGAGTTTTTGATGTTTATGTCCAAGATGCACCTGAGTTCTTCGTTTCTTACTCCTTTAATGTCTATTCTTCTTGTTTTGATATTTATTTTGTCGAACATGAACATAAGTGAGTAGATTTCTTATTGGGTTTCAAAGATGGGATGTAGTTTTTCGAATTTCTACATGATTTAATTATGGGTTTTATTTAATAAAGTTGATTCGTGGCTATTGATTCTTGTTTTGAGTATTATTGTGCTTGTTAAGTGTTAGGCCTCACATAATTTATGTTGAAATTATCGGTTGAAGAACCGAAAGGTGAAAATCGGTAGTGGAAAACCAAAATTAAGAACTTATAGGTTTAGACCTAGATATAGGCAAAAACCTGTGAGAGGAATTACCAACTAGCTAAAAATCTTAATGGGTTTTATTTAATTTCATGAGTCGCGATAGTCAGGATTGATTTTAACTACGATACTTCTTTGACATCTTGGTAGAGAATCATAGATAATTTAGATTTAGTTTCCTTCAAAGTCCAAGGATCAAGATTATTGAATAAAACAGAAAAGTTGTTTAGTTATTCTGTTTTACTTTAGGATTATATTTAGCAATTTGTTTATTAATTAATTTCTCAATAAGAAACATCGGCGTGATTAGACCAAATAATTGGATGACTTTAGCCTAGTAATTGTTCAGTAACTCCCTGTAGATTGATACTCTTACATCCCTATCTTTTCGTGACCCATATTTGTGGGGCCTCGACATAGATCAAAATCCAGGAGTAAGAACAATTTCAAGTGCTACAATTATGGCAAGAAAGGGCACCTTAAAAAGGATTGTTTAAATCTAAATAAGAAAGATTTTATTCCTCAAGAAAATGCAGCAAATACTTCAAATGATGGAGGTGCAATGGTCTGTAAAACGGCAACAACTATTAAAGCTAAGAGAAGATTTGTTGATGTATGGCTTCTTGATTCAGCAGCTACTTTTCATATGACCTCTCGAAGAAACTGGTTCCATCAATATGAATCTATCTCTAGGGGGTCTGTGTACAGCTGTAATGATCAAGCTCTAAAGATTGTTGGTATCGACACCATTAAGTTAAAGATGTAACTATTGAAAAAGTACAACATGTGGAGGGCCTGAAGAAGAATTTATTGTCTACAAGACAACTGGATGATCTTGGTTTCAGATTTGAGATTCAAAACATGATCATAAAAGTGATTAAAGGAGCGCTGGTACTTATAAGAGCAGAGAAGATTGTTGCAAATCTATACATGTTGAAGGAAGTAACTTTGCAAGAATGAGAGGCATCTGTTGCGGTGACTAGTCCAGATGACAAATCTGTAAGGACATGACATAAAAAGCTTAGACATATGTCAGAATAAGGAATGAAGATACTTGTAGAGAAGAATCTACTTCCAGGTCTCACAAAGGTATCACTACCCTTTTGTGAGCATTGTATTGTAAGTAAGCAACATCGATTGAAGTTCAACACATCAAAGTTCAGAAGCAAAGAAATTCTAGAATCAATTCACTCTGATGTATGGCAAGCACTAGATATATCCCTAGGGGGAGAAAATTTCTTTGTATCATTTATTGATGATTATTCGAGAAGTTGTTAGGTGTTTCCTATCAAAAGGAAGGCAGATGGGTTTTAAACTTTCAAATTTTACATAGTGCGGGTGGAAGTCAAAACTGGTAAGAAGATCAAGTATTAGCGCTCAGATAATGGAGGCAAATATATTGGTAAAGAATTTGATGAATTCTGCAAGCAAGAAGGCATCAAAAGGCAACTCGTGATAGCATACACAGCTCAACAAAATGGAGTAGTGGAGTGAATGAATAGAACTCTGTTGGAAAGAATAAGAGCAATGTTGAGAACTGCAAGCTTAGATAAGAAATTCTGGGCAGAAGCAGTCAATACCAACTATTATGTAGTGAATCGAGCTCCATCAACTACAATTTAGTTGAAGACACCAATGGAGATGTGGACTGGTAAACCAGTGGATTATTCCAACCTCCATATATTTGGAAGTTCTGCCTATGTGATGTTTAATGCCCAAGAAACTGTGAAGTTGGATCCAAAATCCAAAAGATGTATTTTCTTAGGATATGCCAAAGGAGTAAAGGGGTATCATCTGTGGGATCCCACTGCCCACAAGATTGTTATCAGTAGGGATTAATGATCAAAAGCAAGCAGAAAATGTTGGCACTGTACAAGAAAATCCAAAGACTACAACAATACATGTGGAAAGGGAATTTGATTAAAATAATTCTTCTGAACGTGCAAATGAGGAGCAAGAACTAGTCGAATTTGATGATTCAGATACTCGGAGATCAACTGGCACAAAAAGAGCACCGAGCTAGCACTCAGATTATATTATAGAGAGCAATATTGCATACTATCTTTTAACTAAGGACAGAGAGCCATTAACTCTTCAAGAAGCAATGAATAGTTCAGATACATCTTAGTGGATGGCAGCAATGCAGGAAGAAATTGAAGGTCTGCATAAGAATAAGACATGGGAGATGGTATCACTACCACAAGGAAGAAAGCCTATTGACAATAAATGGATTTACAAGATCAAACGGAGTGGTGACAATCAAGTAGAGCGATATCATGCTAGATTGGTGGAAAGGACATGCTCAGAAAGAAGGAATTGACTTCAATGACGTATTTTCTCCTGTTTTTTGGCTCATTATGGTACAAGTAGTCCTGGCGATGTGTGTTACATTTTACTTGCATCTTGAGCAATTAGATGTGAAAACTACATTTCTTTATGGAGATTTTGAAGAAGAAATTTGTATGCTCCAACTAGAAGGTTTTGAAGAAAAAGAAAAAGAGAACTTGGTTTGCAAGTTGAACAAATCTCTGTATGGTTTAAAACAGGCGTCGAGGTGTTGGAATAAGAGATTTGATTCCTTCATCATGAACCTTAGATATAGTAAACTGAATGTAGACCCTTGTGCATATTTTAAGAGGTTTAAGAAAGATGATTTTATAGTCTCACTGTTGTATGTAGACGAAACAATGATCGTATCAAAGAATTAAAGGCACAATTGGCTAGGGAATTTGAAATGAAGGATTTGGGACCAGCAAACAAGATTATAAGGATGCAAATTCACTGAGACAGAAATAATAGAAAGATTTGGCTTTCTCAGAATAACTATTTGAAGAAAATCTTGTGGAAATTTAACATGCATGATTGTAATTTAATTTATACCCCTCTTCCTGTTAATTTCAAGTTATCCTCAGGTATGACTCTTAATAATAAAAAAGAGAGGATGGAGATTTCTCGAGTACTGTATACATCAGCAGTGGGAAGCTTAATGTTCGCTATGATTTGTACATGACCAGATATTACACATGCAATGGGAGTGGTTAGTCGATACATGGAGAATTCTAGTCGAGAACATTGGAATATAGTTAAGAGGATTCTCAAATAAATCAAGGGAACCTTATATGTTGCATTATTTTATGGAGGATCAAATTTTACTGTCAATGGATATGTTGATGTTAATTATGCAGGTGATCTTGATAAAAGTAAATCCACTACAAGATATGTTTTTACACTAGCTAGAGGAGCCGTGAGCTGGGTTTCAAAACTGCAGTCAGTTATAGCTATGTCAACAATAGAAGCAGAATATGTAGCTGCTACCCAAGCTAGTAAAGAAGCAGTGTGGTTGAAAATGTTGTTGGAAGAACTTGGGTATAAACAAGAGAATATTACTTTGTATTATGACAGTCAAAGTGCTTTGCATCTTGCAAGAAATCTAGCAATTCATTCAAAAACAAAGCATATTTGAGTTCATTACCACTTCGTTTGTGAGAAAGTCGAAGAAGGAATGGTGGATACTCAGAAAATTCATACCATGGATAGCCTGGAAAATTTTCATGACAAAAACAATCAATGTTGACAAGTTTATGTAGTATCAATCCTCATGTGGCTTGATAGAGACGTAAGCAATATGAAGCATCAAGATGGAAAGAATACTGTGAAGATCTGATTGATTCTCAATCAAATCTTCAAGTGGAAGAATTGTCAAATATGGCAGGCACCAAAAACAATGCCTACCAAAGTTGAAGTAAAAAATATGGTGCCTACCCACTTCTTCTGCCTACAAATAGGCAGGAGATGAAGAGTAGCATACAGAGGGCAGAACAAAAGAAAGAGAGACGTGAGGTGAGAGAGAGAGAGAGAGAGAGAGGAGACTAAAATATTCTGTGTTTTAGTGAGTCTAATTTTTTCCTTGTAATTCCCCAATTTCTTAGTAGTAATATTCTTATATCCTTGCTCGAGGTTTTTACCATAATTTAGGAGTTTTTTTTACGTAAAATCTGTGTATTTGTTAATCATTCCTTTCGTCCTATTTAGCTACGAGCCTGCTCTAATATGGTCAATTTTTACAACAAACCCTTCCCAATCAAACACTCCATTGGACGCTTTCTTCTAAGCAAGAGTTGCTGCAGTTTTCCTGTGACATTTTTGTTTCATTATAGTAAGGTACTCTCTATGGTATGGATTCCATTGGAGTGATAGTAAATAGCTTTTCGTTTCCTTTACCATTTTGATACCCTACTAGGAATAGTTTCTCCCGAAACCAAGAAGTGGTCGATTGGAGTCAATATATTCAAAACTAGGAAGACATGGACAATATGGTTGATTATCATTATAAGTGCAGAAGCTGTTGAAACCGCAGTAGCCATTTATTTGACAGTAATCTTTGGGTGTCTCCCACTCAATATTTTGTTTGGGTTTGTTGCTTCTATTATGCCAATGAGAATATAATCGAAAAACTCCATTAGTTTCAATAGTTACACAATATATGGTATTATTTGCCACCATCGAGCAATCTGTGACGTCTTCTATAATGTTAGAATCGGTGGCAATGATAAGCTCCAGGCAACGGGTAATATTGCTTAGACAAAGAAATAACCTATTCTTAATATAAGTCGTAGTGCTCTAGTAGGCATCGTCAGGGGCGTGTGGCGAATTTAATGGGTAGAGAACAAGGTTCCCATCACCTTGCATCACAAGAAGAAATCGTCTAGTGGAGTGTTTGGTGGGAAGGGTCGAGGGATTAAACGACGGCAAGAAAGAGAGAAATAAGAGTGTGTGCGTCTAGGAGGAGGAAATTGACAGATTTTGGGAGTTAATTTTGTTAAAACGACGTCATTATATGACATCTTGTCATTAATTTTCATCACTTATATCAATTAAGGTTGACATCTCTTATTAATTTGAGTTTCTAAAACATGTGACAAAAATAACAAAGACAACAACGTTAGGTTAGAATTTAAAATTTTTGAAAAATTGAGTATTTAATTATTATTTTTTAAAATTAGGATTATAATCGTAAAATTAGGTAAAGTTTGAACTTTTTTATTAACCCTTAAACTTAATCTGTTATTTCTTGAAAATCTATATCCAAGATAATTTAAATTGTGGATTAGGTTGAGTTTTCTCCTCCACCAAAATTTAAATCAAACAAAAGTTTCAGGCACGCTTTTTTTTTTTCAGGTTTTGTTTTTCAAATCGTTAGGAATACATCCACCAATAACACGCCTTTTTTTTTTATTTACAAGTTTAGTTTTTCAACTCGTTAGGAATACATCCACCAATAAACATAGGACATGAGTTAAGTGTTCAATATTAATACGTTAAACAAAAATTTTAAACTTTATATTCTAAATATATGATATTAATGGGATCTTGTCCAATTTCTTGGAGTTCGATTGGGTTCAATGGTGTAACCCTCCTTCCCCACATGGATTAACAAAAACAAAATATACATTAGCAAACATTGATCGGACAACTATAGCAGCTTATATAAGAGAACACAATTAAAAGTTACATTATGCTCCCATTAATAGACCCAAGCAATTAGATTAATAGTATTATTTTGGACTCCTTTTCTTCCCCTTTGAAACTTGAAAGATATGCAACAGTGTTACATCTACAAACCGACGAGCGGGGTGCTTTTCAACTAAAGCTTGGAAAACGCGTTAATCGACTGTAGTTTTAATGACAAAACCTACTCATGAGCTCAAAAAATGATGAATGTTTGTTCTTATAAATCAAGTCCAAAAACAGCATCTCTAATTCAAACTTGCGGATTTACGGATTCAAGGTAAGGTGTGCTCATCCCTCTCGTCTCGATTTTTCATATATTACAAGATCATAGTTTTCTGTATAACCAACATTTCTAATGATTAAAGTAAGGTTTTCATTTTTATTTTTTTTTGTCGACTAGCATGCATAATATGTATTCGTCAAAGAAGCTAAAAGTTAAGATCGTTCGATTGTCAACATGGAAATTCCAGTGACATATGAGGGCAGCGTCAAACCTTTTCCACCTGTAGATAGTTTACCACCATTGCAACTCTCTCTTCTGGACCTACTCACTCCGACAACCTACACTCCTTTCATTTTTTTCTACGCAAAGACCTTGTTACTATGATAATTCTTAATTCATGAGTTGTAAGGAGGGACTTATGTCACCACAAACAGAGACTGAAGCAAGTGTTAGATTTAAAGCTGGTGTTAAAGATTATAAATTGACTTATTATACTCCTGACTATAAAACCAAAGATACTGATATCTTGGCAGCATTCCGAGTAACTCCTCAACCCGGAGTTCCCCTTGAGAAAGCGGGGGCAGCGGTATGGACAATTCGAATCATATGAAGAGTGACCAAATTTCTAGCCACCTAAAAGTTTCCCTTTCAAAGACCTTGAATCTCTTTCATCCTCTATCCGGTTGGATAAGGGATAACCTCCTCACCATCGGCCAAAACAATGAGGTTGCTACTTACATCGAAACCAAAGCAAAAGGAAATTTAGCAGCCTATCTTGAGAATACTATGTGAAATCACTTAACTGATTTATTTCATCCACACTCTATTGCTAACAACAGGACCTAACAGTGCCACAAGGACTTGTGCAACTTAATATTTTTGAATGTGGTGGGAACAACAGGACCTGACAGTGCCACAAGGACTTGTGCAACTTAATATTTTTGAATGTGGTGGGATTGTCCTAGGCGTGTGCTTACTGTACAAGATTATTGACGGATCAACTGCAAGTGCATTCTTTAAAAGTTGGGCAGCTATTGCTAGTGGTTCTCCTGAAAAAATTGCTTATCCCAGCTTATCGATCATCGTCTAATTTTCCTGCACCACCGCTTCCAGCAACCTGTTTCAATTCAATAGAAAGCGCATACTTCACTTAAGGAAAGTGTGTTAGAAGGAGATATGTGTTTGATGCAAGTGTTGTTTCTGCTCTACAAGAAAAGGCTAAAAAAAATGTCATTGAGCTTTGGATTGAGAAACTTCTGTCTCTCTCATCCTTTTCATGCTCTGCCTTCTCTCTCACCCAAACTTTCCCGCCTACCGTGTTTTTCCCTTTCTACCCCTGGTCCATCTCGCACGCCATGCATGTAGCAGAGCCGTCTAAAAGGGTCGTGCGTCTTTTCCAAGAGGTGGCCCTGGTCACACCAGCCCAGACATGGATGACTCGCCTCCGTTTAACGTCGATTTTCCTCCACTCACTAGAACGCAGGTCACGGGGAAGCATGTAGATTCGTTAGGGAAGAGTGACGCAGGCAATGCTCAGTTGAAGAAGGCTGTGGACGGTAATATCTGGAGAAACAATGTTGGCACTCAGCACAACAAAGGTAAGCTTACCTACTACCCTAAAGCGTTGCAGAATGGGGTAGTAGCTCCTCCTCAGGAGCTGTTGCAAGCAGGCGCACGAGCTTGGTCTCATGCCTTGGTGGGTTTTTTTTGGGCCAAACGTATTGCTTTCCCCGTGGTTCATGCTTGGGCAAAAGCTCGATGGAGTAAATGTGGTTTAGAAAAAGCAATGTTAATAGAGGATGGTTTGTTCCTGTTTAAATTTTCTGCCCAGTCAAATGTTGGAGAAATACTAGAACAGGGGCCATGGCACATAGGTGATCAGCCCTTGTTCCTTCAACAATAGACGCCAGGGATGAGTTTAGATAGGGGTTTGATTGAGGTGTTGCCATTGTGGGTGCAATTTCATGGGGTTGCCAATGGAGTATTGGACAGTGGAGGGGCTTAGTTTGGTGGCTAGTGTCCTGGGTAAGCCCATTTGTATAGATTCTCAGACAGCTACCATGGATAGAATAAGATATGTGAAATTGTGTATTGAAGTGCCAAAGGAGGCGAAATTGTCAGATTCCCTATCAATTTTTCGACTTGGGGAGTTCGGGGAATTATTCCAAACTCAGATTTCAGTCACTTATCTATGAAGGCAAGATACTGGGGGTAAGAGGTGGGTAGCAACAGGTAGAAGTGTCCCAGCTGGAAATGGTGGGGTGAGCACTACTAGTCCTATAGATCAGTAGAATGTGATCAATGGGAAGATGGCACTGAAGGAGGGGCTTGGGAATGTAGGTCCTATGGCAATAGTGGGGTATGGGCCTACGCAGGTTCAAACCACAATGCTTACAACTCCTGAAGCTCATTCGGATAAGCCTTGTAGTGAGGCACCGAAGGACATCAGAGGAGGATGATTTCGGGTGATGGGATTCGGCAGACTGAATAATTGCTAGCTCGGGATGAGCAAGATGTGTTTGGGCTGCAAGTGAATCAGGTTGAGGTAGTCCCGAGTGGGAGTGAGTTGGATAGGAATGGTGCTGAGCAGGGGCAGTCCGCATGCAACACATTGATAGACAAGCATGAACAGGAAATAGAGCAGGACCAGCTCAAACACAACAGGACAACATATGCTCTATCTGAGTCACTGATGTTGCAAGATCCAATAGTAATTGAAGGCACGGCTGGTAGTGTGAGCCATGGAATTGGGGCAGGTTTGGTCACTAAGGTGGGGGAGACAAGTCAGGCTTCGGGGGCCATGGGGAAACAAAGTGTGGGAAGGAAGAAAGCTAAGAAAAAAAGAAGCACAAGGGGGTGATGTCCCTGGAGTGCCTTTTTTAATTTTATGTCGATATTAGCTTGGAACACTAGGGGCCTTAATGGTCCCCATAAAAGGAGGACGGTGCAGCAAGTAGTAGCGGAGTCACATCCGGTGTTGGTAGGTCTTCTTGAAACTAAGATAAAAGCCAATAGTAAAGTTGTAGATTTTTTGGGAAATCAATGGAGTTATCTCTCCAACCACACTCACCACTACAATGGTCGAATTCTTTGTTGGTTTAATTCAGATAAAATAGCAGTGCGAGTCCGAAAGATGGGAGACCAATATATGCATTTTCAATGTGAGCTACGTGGGAGATTTAAGTTTGCTATTACTTTGGTTTATGCTTCTAATTTTGCTTTCCAATGTACTTTGCTATGGGAGGAGCTGTTTGACAGTTCTGCTGAAGTGGAGGGTGGGGTGCGGTTCCATGGAGGGATGGGGGCTGAACTACACCAATTATTATGTCGCACTGATCTAGTGGATCTACAAGGTTTAGGTAGATGGTATACTTGGGAAAACAAACAGAAAGGGTAGATGCTTATCAAGAAGAAACTAGATAGGGCAATGGTCATCCACAGATGGCTCAGTACTTGTCCTTGTGCCTCAGCTGTATTTGGGGAACCTGGCTTGTCCAACCATTCCACTATTATTATCCAACAAATGAATGATGGGCACCGTTCAGGTTTTTCAATGGCCTACTTCGTGTTGAAGGCTTTATGGAGGTTTTATCGCATGTTTGGAGGCGGGAGATACACAGCTTTAAGTCCTATCAATTAATGCAGAAATTGAGGGCCATTAAACGAGTGATTAAGGAGTTTAGTAAGAAAAGGCTTTGGAATATTCAGGAATTGCGTAGTAAATTGGGAGAGATATAGAAGGCTTGCTATAGGAACCCTCTTAATGAACAATTAAGAGTGATTGAGGTTGAGCAGATAAAACAATATCAGGCAGCTTTGAACTTGCAAGTTTTGATCATGAAGCAGAAGGCTAGACAAAGTTGGGTTAAGGAGGGCCACATTGATTCAAAGTTTTTTCATGCCTATATTCTTGCTAGGAGAAACACTAATACTATTTCAGTTTTGCAAGATGATAGGGGAAATCAGATCAGTGGTTAGCTGCATATTACTGAGCATATCAGGAATTTTTTTATTACTCTCATGGGGACAACCACAGTTACGGGGAATGGTTTTGGGGTTTGTGATGTATTGGCTTATTCTCCTAGCCAAGAAAAGGTGGCGATGTTAAAGGCTCCTTTTTCCACTAAGCAAGTGAAGACGGCCTTGTTTTAATTAAATAGTTCCAAAGCTCCCGGCCCCGATGGGTTTTCAGCTGGTTTCTTTCAAGAAACTTGGGATATCACAGGTCACCTCTTAACGGAAGCAATGTTAGAATTTTTTTCCTCTGGTAAGATGCTGAAGGAGATTAATAACACTTACCTATGTTTGATACCTAAGAAGGAGCATCTAGAATTGGTTACAGACTATCATCCAATATCATGTTGCAACACCGTGTATAAGATAATCACTTCTCTATTGGTTGAACGGTTGAGGAATTTTTTGGTTGATGTCGTGGGCAATGAACAGGGAGCTTTTCTTCCTTCAAGGAGTATTGGGGATAACATTCTATTGTTGCAAGATTTAATGGGTGATTATTATTTAGGTAAGAGGATTAAAAGTTGTGCTTTAAAGATCGATCTTTATAAAGCTTATAACACGATTGGCTGGGGATATCTAAAGAATTGTTTGGAAGGTATTGGGTTGCCCTCAAGGTTTTGTCACTGGATACTTCAATGCATTCAAACTCCTACTATGAGTATGTTAATCAATGGTGTGCCTACGAAACCTTTTCCTATTCAACACGGTATTCGGCAAGGAGACCCCCTATCCCCCTATCCCCCTTCTTATTCACATTGGCAATGGAAGGTTTGTCTCGATTAATCAATAAACTGGTGGATTGTAATGGACTATTTCCGTACCATTATAAATGTAGATCTATGAAATTGACTTATTTATTGTATGCGGATGACGTAATATTGTTGTGTAAGGCAGAACCTCATGCGCTACAGATGATGATGAGCTTGGTGCATACTTTTTCTGGGTGGTCTGGCATGTAGGTGAATATCCAGAAGAGTAGGTTATTTGTGTCAGCTAATGTTCAAGATTTGGATAGGCTTACTAGTGTGGTGGGACTGCCTCTTTAGGGGGAACCATTTAAGTATCTGGAGGTACTGATTATAGCAGGTAAGCCCAAATATGTTGTTTTTTTGCCATTATTGGAGAAATTGAAAGGTCGTATTAGTACTTGGCAAAACAGATTCCTTTCCTCAGTGGCTAGAGTCACACTTATTGTTTCAGTTTTGAACAGCATGCACATTCATTGGAGTGCTCATGTGGTGATTCCCAAGCGAGTTCTCAAGGAGATGGATCGGATTTTAAAATCCTTCCTATGGACGAGTAAGCACGAAAAGTGTAGGGGAGCCAAAGTAAAATGGAGTGAGGTGGTGCTGTCAAAAAAACAAGGGGTTTGGGGATTATCTCAATCTCTCAAATGCAAAGGGTGCTCCTCATGAAACAGATCTGGAGACTATTTGTGGATAAAGAGGCATTGTAGGTCCAATGGGTCCAAAGTTATCTTCTTAAGGGGCATAGTTTTTGGGCACTGCAATTATGGCACGACCAATCTTGGTTTTTTAAAAGATTGCTAGCGATCTGAGACAAGATATATCCTCTGATTAAAACTAAGGTCGGGAATAGAGAGCGGACATTTTTTTGGTATGATAACTGGCATACATTCAACCTATTGTGGTTACGGTCGGATCTAGTAGCTCTTAGGAACCGAATTCCTAAAAAAGCTACCGTGTCTTGGATAATTTGGGAGGAAGCACGTCTGTGTACATATAGGTTTGGCCAAGCTATTGAAAGATATATGAGTGGTATGCCCATTCACAGTCAATCGGATAGGCAGGTTTGGGTGATCAACACCAATAGAGAATTTTCGACCAAATCAGCCCACAGACTTCAAAGAGCCTAGGGGGCACTCCCATGGGCTGATGTAGGATAGATAAAGGTACTTAGTCCTAAATCTGCTATTTTTTTGTGGTTAGCCATTAAAAACAAATTGAGAATCAAGGGCCGTTGGTTTGGTAGCTATGATCCTAATTGTGTTTTGTGTAAGCAAGAGCATGAGAGTAGAAATCACTTGTTCTTTCAATGCTCATATACTAAAGTAGTATGGAGTCATATTTTCCATATGATCGGGGTTCCGTTTATGTCTTTTTCTTGGAATGAGGTGTTGAATGATGTAATGTGGCACGTTAGACCTAGGATGAGAGATGGGCTACTCATTAGAACTTTGTTTCAGATGGTAGTGTATCACATTTGGAGGGAAAGGAATCGTTGTATGTATAAAGACGAGGAACAAACTGTGTATGAGCTTGCTTTTACTATTGTAAATTTGATTAGGGAGACTATCATCACTAAAGGGTTACAAGAAGCTATTCAACAGGAACTTCGAGTGCACTGGTTAATGTAGAGGAAGGTTAATGGTGAAACTGGCTGTCTATGGTTTTTTGGTGGGATGCGATCGTAGTTTTTGCTCTTTTTTCCTTGTAAAAGGATTGTACATATACTTACAGTTTTAGTAATATATTAACTTTATTTTTCAAAAAAAAACTTGTAAAAAATCCAAATCGATTTCAAACATTATGTGCTTTCATTTGGAGAGCATGGCATGAAGGCCTGTAGATCAATATATGATTCAAGGATTAGTTGTCATCTACAATGCCAATGGTAAACATATGCTCTCGTATGGACCCATGCTTAGATAAGTATTCTGAACGAGTAGATAAACAGGAAGAAAGAGAAATTTTTTGTTGTGTTTAATTACAGTAAGAAATAGTCATTTATCAATAGCTTTGAAGATAACTATATAAGAATAAATAAAATAAAGGATAAGAGTGAATAAAGGATTTCAACAGAAAAGATATGTGCATGTGAACATAATGGCAATAATATACAGTACTTGGTGGTTAAGATACTATGATGTTATCAACCGCCTCAAGGTCATGAGAGGATGCGATCGTGTGCTTGTCTCGCAATTGTTGAAATGTTGAAGAGGAAAGACCTTTCGTCATAATAACAATGTTTTGAGCAACGGACAAAACGTGACCAATGAGTAGAGCTTTACTAGCGACTAGATCACGAACAAAATAAATATCAATTTCAATGTGATTAGTATGAGTATGAGAAGTTAGATCTGAAGTTAAAAAGGCAGCATTGAGATTGTTGCACAAAAGGGTAAGAGAAATAGGTGCAAGACCAAGTTCACCAAGAAGAGTAGTAATCCAATATAATTTTACAACGGTACTCAACTTTAATGAAGGATCGAGCAATCTTTGGTTTCTTCTTGGCACTCCAGGAGACAAGATTAGGCCCCAAAAAGATATAGTAACTAAATGTAGAAAGTCGATCATTAGGACAACCAGCCCAATCAAAATCACAATAGGCTTGTAAAGAAAGATTGAAACATTTTGTGAAATGAAGGCCATGAGAAGTTATGGAGCAGAGATATCACAAAATCCTTTTCACCCTAAACCAATGAATGTCTGTAGGACACTATAAAAATTTAGGGGCCTTATTAACAACAAACTGAATATCAGCACTGGTAAGACAAAGGTATTGAAGAGTACCAACAATATTACAATAGTCAATAAGATCAGAAAGAGGAACACCAAGATTTTCGGACAAGGGAAGACGTAGAGTGATGAGTGTATGAACTAGTTTAGAATTCTCAAAGTTAGTTCAAAAGAGGGGATCTTTGGTGTATTGGGTTTGGGCGAGAAGAAGAACTTGAGAAGTGGCATAAGCTTCAACACCAAGAAAACGATGAAGTGGACTTAAGTCTTTGATAAAAACACAGAGTTGAGGTCATGAATAAGTGTGTTGATGGAGGGTGAGGAATCAGTTACCAAGATATCATCCACATAAACTAAGAGAAAAGTTGTTTAAGAGTTGATTTTATGAATGAAGAGAGAGGTGGCAGACTTTGAGGGTTTTAAATTGAGTTTTAGAAGTTTTTCACTAAGACGATGAAACCAGGCTCGAGGGGCTTGTCTAAGACCATACAAAGCTTTATGGAGTCTACAAATATATTGAGGATTGTATGAAACTATAAATCCATGATGTTGAGATAGGTAAAACTGGTTCCTATAAGTATCTATATGAAGAAAAACATTATTAACATCAAGTTGACAAATAGGCCGATTATAAGACATGGCCAAGGCGATGATGATTCTAATAGTGGTGGGTTTGACAACTAGACTGAAAGTAGCAATGTAATCCACTTTTAGAGTTTGATGGTAACCTTTGGCAACAAGATGAGCCTTATAGCACTCAAGAGAGTCATTGGAATTTCTTTTAGTGTGAAAAACCCATTTACAGCTGACAATGTTTGTATTTGGTTGGGAACAAGGGTCCATGCGTGATTGCCAAGGAGGGCGCTAAACTTTTTAAGTGTAGCTTAGCACTAGTAAGGAAATTTGTTGGCTTGAGTAAAGGATGTGGGATCAAAATGAGTATTAGGTGTTATGATAGTGTAAGTGATATAATCAGAAAATGTCAAGGGTACGTGTGTCATCTCGAGTATGAGTGACCATAGGATGATGAGGAGGATGTGATGTGTTTGTGGTAACGGGAAGAGGAAGCAAAGGGTAGAGGTGGAAGAGGTAAAGGTAAAGAAAGGGGAGAGGAGGAGGATAAGGTAGAAGATGACATAGGTAATTTGTGAAATGGAAAGAGATGTTCAATAAAGTAGATGTGACAAGAAATATGAAGTTTGAAGGTGATAGGATCAAAACAACTATAGCCTTTATATTAGGAGGCATATCCAAGAAAAACTCATTAGATAGATTTTGGGGTAAGTTTGTATGAATGGGTGGAGCCCAAATGAGGAAAACATGAACAACTAAAAACAAGATGTAAGGTCGGGTTTAGTGCAGTAAAGGACTTCATAAGGAGATTTCTAATGAAGAATAGGAGTAGGTAAGATATTGATAAGATAAATAGCATTTCTTAATGCTTCATATAAGAAGGATTTGGGAAGAGATGCATGAAAAAGAAGGGTAAGACGAGTTTCAATGATGTGACTAATTTTTGGTTTAGCAAGGCTATTTTGATGGGGTGTATAAGGAAAACATATGCATTGAATGTATAGAAATGGCTATAACAGAGTTTCTCTTATTCATATTAACAACTACTCTAGGACAAACGGATAAACCATTCATACCAAAGGGATTATATCCATTAACAAGCTGTGAAGAGTTTAACCATAGATAATCTCTTAACCATCCCATCAAATAAGTAGAAGATTCATTAAACTATGATATGTTACCTTGCTATAATGTGATGTCTTTCCGATGCCAATAAAAAGTAACCCATCCAATAGTATTTAACATTATGTACATAACAATATTATAGAACATATATACATTTATTATAAATAGATTATGAATATTATTATAAATAGATTATGATTATTATAAATATATATAAATTTAAATATATATAAATTATATAAATAATAAATAGAAAACAAATAATAAATAGAAAATAGAAAACTTTCATTAGCAATTTTTCCAAGTTCATTTAACTAAAATAGATAAAATGAAAAAATGAAAAAAGAAATAAACTATAAATAAATAAACTACTTATTTTATTTTATTTTTCTATCAACACACAATCTTAGGGAAAATTCAATATCTGGGAAAAGAGAAGGTTCCATCGGAACAATTAGTTTTTTCAGGGTGCTTTTTCTTTTTTTTAAAAAAGAGAAAAACAAAAGAGAGAGGAAGTATGAGAAGAAATGGAAATGATAAGAAGATATTGGAACATTAATTTGGAAGAGATGCCCAAAGCAGGAGGTCATTTTGGTCATGGTACTAGAATGGGACCTTATATCTCTGCAAAGCATAAAGGTACTCATATTACAAATCTAACTAAAACGGCTTGTTTTTTATCAGAAGCTTGTGATTTAGTTTTTGATGCAGCAAGGAGAAGAAAGCAATTCTTAATTATTGGTACAAAAAAAAGCAGCGGATTCAATAGCATGGGTGGCAATAAGAGCTCGTTGTCATTATGTTAATAAAAAATGGCTTGGCGGAATCAACATAGCCATATGAAGGATTCGCAAAGGGGTGCCTCCTCACAAAGGGGATTGCAGTTACTAGGCCCGGGTGACTTTTTATCAAAAACACAAGCCTTCGCAAAGTCTTAAGACCATGTATAGGGGCTGATGTCTGCCCAATGCTGGAAGGTTAGGGAAGTTGGTGACCTGATGATAGGGGAGTTGGCGACCAAAGCCCTGGTGAATGTATGCCTACGTTTTTTGAGACTCTTCTAGTTGTTTTGGTAGACGAAGATGGAATTGTCAGATCCGATGTTCCATTTAGAAGAGCATAATCGAACAAGTTTCAAATCTACCGGTCTGTTAGGATGCCTCAATTGCATGCATCACTGCACTTCCACTTGACACCTATCGTAATGATAAACGACTCGTCTCGTCGTAACCTTCTCTTGAATTCTCAAAACTTATGTCGCTCGATCTGAATGAATCATCCTTTCCACGGAGGTCAATCTTTGCCTGCTAGGCAAGAGGATAGTAAGTTACAAATTCTGTCTCGGTATAATAGAGATGTATTTTAAATACTGTGTAATTGTTCAATTTTTCTCAATTTTTTCCATTCCTCTATGTAAATAACGTAATATTGGTCCGAGACATTGGAAATTTCAATGCTGATGACACTTTTTTATTTAGGGATACTAATAGAAACAGTTATTCCATATATTTTGATATTGAAAATCAAGTTTTTGAGATTGACAATATCATAAAAATTTTGAACTTAAAAAATAAATGAAAAGAGAAGGCCTCAATTCTATGGAATTGAAATCAAGAATTGAATTTATTATAGGACATTATAGGACTTAT
>JAOSBN010012095.1:0-18265 GCA_027563595.1 Erythroxylum suave | reverse complement strand
ACCAAACTCTTTTGTTTTATTAATAATAAATATTTTGATTACAAAACTGTAACTGAAGAAGATAAAGTTACATGTAAGTACACTTGCTTTCCAGGGCACTATATTTACATAACTCCAACATAGTAGTCCCAAAATTTTTTTATTTTGATATGCTTGATAGGATAGAATTATGAAATAGGTTAGAGAATCTAGTAGAAAGAATTCAGTTGGTCAAGTTTATACACTTCCAATATCTTGTCTACCAGGACCTCACTCTTAATTTCTTCACTTCCCTTTATTTTGAACCTAGTAACCCTAAGGAAATATGGTTTAGTTTGTAAGGAAAAACTTATAAGATAACATTGAAATCATGTGTGCTATTTACAGGTTCCTTGAATCTTCCATTATCAATCAACACATTGACTTTCGTGCTTCTCACTATTGAAATGAGCTCACTAGGTTTGAGCGATTCGATGATAAAAATGCCAAGAAGAATATCATATGAACCTATGAGCACGTGTTATTGCTTAAATTCACGTGTCAAATGGTTTTTGACAAATCAGAAACTATTCTTTTTCTGTTGTAGTGCATAGATCACAACATCCCAGTGTGCACCTCTACATATGTGTTGAATACTATTATTGCGACTCTATGTAAAATGAGCAATATTTTAGGTATGGGGTATTTGGTTTCCGCATTGTTGAGTACTGTAACATGGATGGTAGTGGTTTAACCGTTTACCTCCCGAATTTTCTAAATAACCATAGTTTATGGCGTGTTGAAATACTAAAGTCCTATAATATGGAAATTTGGGACATTAGCCAGAAGACTTATATGAAGATCAAGACTAGTCAAGTGAGTTCTAGCACAGTGCTGCCTCGTTAGGCAGAAGAGGACTCGACTAGTGAGGAGTTCGAAAAGGAAGAAGATATAAAAGAACCTGACTGGAAGAAAGTGTTCGATACAATCTCCGCCAACACCGAGGTAATTATAGATACACTTGCAAAGAACTCTAGAAGGATGAAGGAGATAGTCCTAAAAAAATGACATCGTAGTCAGGATATACGTTGTATTCATCGATACTTCTAGGCTTAAGACATCCAATTGCCATCTCCGACACCATCCCTTCCTCCATAATCGTAAGGCTTTGTTTCTAATCCTTTTATTTTAAATTTATTCTTTCTTTTTATTTTAAATCAATTTCATGCGTGTTTGTTCACCTCCTTCTCACATTGAGGACAATGTGTTGTTTAAGTGTGGGGAGGGTTGTGTGTTTTGCTTTGAGTTTGAATTTTGCATATTGTATGATAGTTTGTTAGGTTACATTTTGTGAATTGTGTGAATGTGTTGATGGCTTAGATGGAATGAAATTGATTTAATTTTGAACATAATATAGTAGGGTGTGAAGAGTCATTAGCTTTTGAAATTAGTAATATGGGTTGGATAAATATGCAATTTAATTGGGATTCAATGTTAGTTTATCACCTTATAAGTTGTCACATTCATTCATAATTTTAGGTGTTTTAACTAAAGTAACTTTGCTAGTATTTTTTCATGAAAATGAGTAGCTAAAGCAACAAGGTAGACATTAAATAATAAATAATAACTAAACAAATGTGTGTTTGTTAATTTTAAATAAATATCTATTCCACTGATCTTCGGGTTATGATCAGAGCTAGTAGCCAGTTGAGAATGTGATGTAGTCGAGTAACCTGATCAACACGAATCACAAATGCGTGCCTTTGTGTCAAAAGGTTATAATAATGGTTTAACCAAGTAGCTTAATAAAAACATGACTTAGTTGAGTAACCGGATTGACATTCATCACCATGTTTGCCTCTGTGTAGAAGACTAGGTCCATGTCCATAAAAAGTAAATAAAAAATGTCTTTTCTAATAAAAACCTACCGGATATGTAAATAATTTGACGTTTCATGAAAATGTACTTAGGAGTACTTGCAAAGTTTGAAGGACCAAATAACTATTAATGTGTGTATACTATTGAAAAGGTTGAATAACTTGACATTTGGGTTTTGCTTAAATATGTATATTTAGTCTAGAGTTCCAAGCTGTGGATTTTTCATGTTAATAATTTAGTCCAACTTGAATGAATGTGTTTAAAGTTAAATTTATTTCATGAAGTTGAAGCCATTATGTCATTATTGCATTGTGTGCTTTGTGATTTTTGTATGTTTTTCGTTTTTTTTGTTTGAGGACAAGCAAACATTTAAGTTTAGGGATATTGATAAATGTAAATTGTATTGTGTTTTAGGGCATAGTTTCACATGTGTTGAGCCATTAATTCAATCACTTAGTATGTGTTTAGGTTAGAATTGTGTTAGTTGTTAATTGTTAGTGTTTTAAGTGTTTTATGGGTTAGTACAAGCTTTTAAGCTTAAATGTTATGTTTTGGAGGTACTTTGATGTGTTTACTAGTGTTTCAAGGTCAACATCGAAGAACAGAGGAGTTTTGGAGATGTTTGGGCTGAAACAAAGGCCTATAATCGTGGCATGACAAACCACGATCGTGACAGAAGCACTAGACTTGGCCCACAATTTTGGCCTACATGCCAAGATCATGATAGATGCTTAAGAAATGGCCCACAATCGTGGCTTGCAAGGCCCCAATCATGATCTACATCGGGCAGATGCATAAACACTCAATAACATCAAGTTTCAAACCTCAAAAAAAGCCTAGGGTTGCTCAAAAAACAAAAGTATATTTAAAGATCAAGAAAAGAGGTAGAAGGGAGTTTTGCATTAGCCACCTTAAGAAACCATAGAGAGAAATCATCGAGAGATAGAGGAAGAGAAGAAGGAAGAGAGAAGAGGAGCAGAAACTGACTCGACATACCTCTCGAATTAGGAGGTTTCCCAATGTCACTGCCTCCCATCTTCCATTTAGATTGTATTTACTATTTAATTTTAGCTTTATTATTGTATATAATTGGATTGAATAATTGATGATAGGATCTAGAATGTTGAGGATGTTTTAAACTCACCTTTGGAATTTTACTTTTGAATTAATGAAATCTAATAATTTATGTTTTTATTAGATTTGTTGTCGTTTAATTTTGCAATTGCATAAATCAATAATAAACTGAGAGGGCGAATCGAATGAAAATGATTAAATTGGACTAATGAGATTTAGGTGATTTAATCGAATAAAAATTGAATCATACCGAGAAATTATGTAAAGAGAGATCTTGCATTGACTTTCGTTAGTTTATTAGAGATTTTCATAGCTAATTAGGGTTTTGGATAGGTTGTGAATTAAAAGATTGCAACCTCCATAACTTGGTTAGGGTTTATCATTTAGGGTTAATGGTTACAACTCTAGAGAGAGAAATCAACCTTAGGATAGTCTAGAACCAACAATCCAATAATTCATAATCAATTAGGTTAATTGATTGGGTGTTTTGTGTGTAAGATTTAATAATACCCTCGATAATCAGTAAACACATACTTCATTAGCAAAGTACCTAAGGTGTCAATCCCACGAAGAGGGATAATCTAATCTTAAAATCTAAGGCAAAAATAAATTGTGGAAATTCAAAATATAATTAAACTAAAATGGGAATTCAATTCAATCAATCAAATTAAGAATCAAACAAGAAAATATTAATAATTCAACAGTTGTAACACACACCCAATAATCATCCTAAGGAAATTACCAAATGAGAGAAAGTGAATTTTACCTATCCTTAATGTTAACCTAACTGATTATGAATTACTAGAATATTGGTTCCAAACGATCCTAGGGTTGATTGCTCTCTCTTGAGTTATAACCATTAACCTTAAATCGTAAATCCTAATCAGATTATGGAAGTTGCAATTTAACAATTAACAACCTATCCAAAACCTAATTAGTTCTAAAGTTGTCTAATAAACTATCGAAAACCTATGTAAGATCTCTCTTCACTCAATTTACCGATTTGATTTTGATTCTTGTTCTATTAAATCACCTAACTCTTGTTAGCCCAATTTAATTATTTTTCATTCGATTCACCCTCTCAGTTTATTTTCGAATTATGCAATCACAGAATTAAATCATAATAAATCCAATAGAACATAAATAATCAGGTTTCATTAATTTAAAGATAAAACTCTGAAGGTGGGTTTAGAACATCTTTAACATTAAAAAATCCTATCATCAAACTATTATTCCAATTCTATACAATAATAAAACTTAAAATAAATAGGAAATATGATCTAAATGGAAGATGGGAGGCAGCGATGTCGGGAAACACCTGATTCGAGAAGTACATCGAGTCACATTCTTCTCCATTTCTTGCTTCCTTCTTCCTTTTCTCAATCTCTCGATGAATTCTCTCTATGGTTTCTCAAAAGTGGCTAATACAAAAGCTTCCTTTGCCTCTTTGTTTTATGTTTTAAATATCCTTTTTGTTCTAAGTAACCTTTTGGTTTTTCCGGGTTCCAAAAGGTCTGAAAAATCCTATAAAACTTGACGTTTTTGAGTGTTTGATCGTCTGCCCAATGCAGGTGTTCTCAAGGTTAAACATGCTAAGTTTTACTATTTATAACCTTGGTAAATTCCTAAGCGCACGAGTCATTCACGTAGTACCCAAGGTGCTCATCCCACGAGGAAGGGTAATCTACTTTTAAAATCTAAGGTCGTCTTAAACTACAATATTGCTAAACAAATAACTAAAACAGAAATTAAATCAATCAAAAATTAATAATGAGAAACTAAAGTGCCAAAGAGTAACAAAACAACAATAACACAACCCAACCTAAAATCAACCAAGAAATTACCAGGTGAGAGAAAGGAGATTTTATTTAACCAACATTTTTTTGAAATTATTTCCTACCTTGTTGTGTTTAGCTATTCGTTTTCATGAAAAATACTAGTTAAGTTACTTAAGTTAAAAAGCCTTAAATTATGAACGAATGTGACAATCTAGAGGGGCTAAATTTGCACTAAGTCCTAATTAGGCTATATATTTATCCAAAGGCCCCCTAATTCACTAATTTTGCAAGCTAATGATTATTCATAAACTAATAGACTATGTCTAAAATTAAATGAATTTCAATCAGTCTAAGCCATTGACACATTCACAAACTTCATATAATGTAATCCTAATAGCTATAATACGGCATGCAAAATTACATACAAAAGCAGAGACACAGAATCCCTCCCCACACTTGAACAACATATCATCCTCAATGTGAGAAGGAAACATAAACAAGTAGATAAAACAAAAGAAAGGACAAAATTAAGGTAAACAAGAAACAAATAAATTTTGAAAATGAAAATAAAAATAAAATAAAAATAAACGTTCACAATTTAGAGCTGAAAGCTAATTTGAAAAATAAAAATTGGGTTAGATATGAATCCTAAGGAGAAGAAGGTGGTGATGGTGTCGAACGTGGCAATTGAACGCCTTGAGACTCAAAATACCAATGAAGTCATCAAATCTCTTGGCTCTGTCGTTGTGTACATACACCTCTGCTAGTGTTTTGTTGGTTTAAAAAATTGCATCCAAAACCTTCTTCCAACCTTGCTTTTCCTCTTCCTTCGATTCTTTGCTGGTTGATTCCCCCTGTGCCTGCCGAGGTGGCGTTGAGCTTGAACTTGCCTAAGCTGTCTTGGTTTACACATATATCTTTTCATTGATATCTTGCAGGCTCATGTTTGTGGACTGAATAATCTCAGCCCGAATTAAGTGACGATGGTCGAGAAATTTCAATAGATGAATGGTTAGTCCACTTTGATCCACTCCAAAATGTCCCACAATAGTAGAAACTATATATCCCATTCCAAGATTATTGCTCCTCTTACTCGAAGCTGCAATAATAGTTTGTAGCATTTGTGTGGATGTGAATACTAGAATACTATAGTCCATACAACATAATATGAAAAGTTCCTTGGTAAAACACTTATTAGTTTCTGACTTGTCAAAAACTAGTTGACACATAAATTTGTGTAGGAGCAGGTGTTCATGGGACCTGATAATGTTATTATGTGCATTCTTAGTATGGAATCGCTCCATTTCAATAAGCTCATTCTAATATTGAGAGGAACGTAAATCATCATGTTGATCAACGATGGTGGATATAGGGAATCCACACACCTCACACATGAGTTCTACATTTAATTTATACACCCTTCCTCTCAACCGAAACTATAATTCCTTAGGGTTCTTAGGGACAAAACTTAGTGAAGTAAAGAATCATAGTGTAGGTTCCTCATAAATAAGAATTTGGAACCTTATGAATTGGCCCACTAGATTCTCTCAGCTATGTCTTTTTTCTACTCACGTAGCTCGAGCCTATCTAATGTGTCAATATCAAAATACCTAGGAGCTACAATGTGTCTAGAATGAAGGGATTGAAAATGAGTACCTTCCTCCTCGGTATAGATAGGAAATGGTGCTTTAAAGTCTGCTACTTAGTTTCTTCATCCTCATCTCGCAATTTATTGTCCTCCATGTGGCTCTCGCTTGGCCGATTGTTTAATGTATGGCATGGTGAGACAGAGTTTCGGAAAAAAATTTAGGTTGAAAAATTTCTAGAGAGAAGTTAGAGCATTTAAATGCTGAAATTATAGAGAGATAAAGTGAAAGTGAAAGTGAAAATAAAGTGAGAATTAAATATATAGGTGGTAAAAAGGGTAAAATGGTAAAAATTCCATTTAAGATTTGCACCCTCCTTTGTTTCTGCATAGTCGCAAGCCACGATCGTGGTGGCATGTCTCCTCTTCTAAATTTTTGTCCCTTGAACTTTTTCCAGTCTTTTCTCCTTCACTCCTAGTTCTTTTGTGGCCCTCCTTCACATCTCTTTTCGTTCTTGCCCCATTATCCACATAATCCCGGAAACCTATCCTTTTCTCGATTTTGTTCAAAACAAAAACAAAAATAAACCTAACTATAGAATTTGACGACTCTAAATAAAATTAAACAACTAAATTTTCCATGTGTTGCATCCCATATAGCTCTTCCTTTAACGTTGATTGCTCGATGCTCCTTTTACGCTCAAGGTGGTTGGAATGACTAGTTTGATGGTAGCATCTTCATTAATCTCAGAGTCTGAACATTAGCTACCATATTGCAATTTCCACCTTCCTTACAATTTTATTTGCCTCGCCTTCTCCTTCACGAGCGCTTCTTGTGGAAAGCATTTGCAGGATCCTTGATGTCTTCCTATTAGCGGTGAAAGGAGCTTCATACTCTCTAACGGTCACCTTAAAGGTTAATTTCTCCTTCCCTATTCGTAGAGTTAACCCCCCCCCCCCTCAACATCAATAATTGAGCATGTAGTGGCTAAGAATGGTCATCTAAGAATTATCAGGGTGTCCTCATCTTCGCTGATGTCCAAAATAAAGAAATCTATCGAAAAGATAAATTTACCAACCTGTACTGGCACATCTTGTATGAATCCTATCGGTTTATGCAAAATTCTATCGGCATTCTTAACCAACAACTTAGTGGGTACTAACTCTTGTAAAGATTGA
This sequence comes from Erythroxylum suave, assembly GCA_027563595.1. Lineage (NCBI taxonomy): Eukaryota > Viridiplantae > Streptophyta > Magnoliopsida > Malpighiales > Erythroxylaceae > Erythroxylum > Erythroxylum suave. The sequence goes on along the minus strand of JAOSBN010012095.1, from coordinate 10,813 downwards.
ATGTGCAGGCCATCATATTTATGCTCACTCATAAATCTGTGAACACCCTGTATATAATGATCTTGTTGATACTACAGGGGATAAAAAAGTCCCCTGGATCGTCCTTCTTCACTATGTTAGGGTTGTCCTCTATTGGTCGCTCCTTATCTTTCTTTGTGATGGACTCATGTAATTTAAGATTTGACTGTACTAGTTCTGTCACGTTCTGAATCTTATTTTGCTCAATCTCCTACAACTTCTCTACTTCTATGCTTGCTTATAATTCCTTCTGAGAAAAAAATTGGTGTAGAAATTCCCATTAGGTTACTTTAAGTGACTTGCTTATAGGTTCACTTAGAAGGTCTTCTTTAACCACTTCACCTTATCTTTTATCACCTACCTTTTCCAGTTCCTTGTCCTGAGTCTAACTTACAACAAGGATACACTCCTTCGAGTTCAACTCCGTGTTGCTTGGAAGAGTTCTAGTGTTTCGAATAAACATTGCCTCCGTGAGTTGGCCCACTTGGACTTCTAAATTTTGCATAGACAAGGCCTAATTTTTCGTAACTTGCTCGAATTTACTCTTAAGCGTCCTTTATACCTCCTAAATCCTATACAATTTTGAATCCATCGGGCTTGCTTTATCCTATTGGAAGCTCAATTTTCCCTGAGGCCTGAACTGCCCTTAATTGTTATTAATCGACTACAAAAAGTTAGAGTGATTCTTGCACCTGGGGTTATATGTGTTGGAGTAGAGAATATTACCCTCTCCTAGTCCAAATTATTCCCTTAGATAGTTTACTTGCTCCTGGTTTTCCTCTCACATTAGGTGGAAGTCCACGGTGTCATGATCTAGTTATCCACATAACTCACACTTCAATTGTGCAGCCTCCGCTTGAGCTGAAGATGACGCCTTTATATTACTGAGTTATTGCGTCCAATTGTCAATCTTAGCTTGCATCTTCACCATCTGATCAACTATGACAACTCCCTTATGCTTTCTAAAGATAGTAGGTTGCCTACTTCTTTCATTCTCCCATAAGAAGTTATTACTTGCCAACCCCTCTATCAGCTCCTCCGCTTCCTCAACCGTTTCTCATTAAAGATCCTCCTGATGATGCATCAATTGTGCCTTTAATAGGTGGGTTGACTCTATTGTAGAATGTCTGCAGCAGGAACTCCTTGGGTAAGTTGTGGTGCGGGCTTCTCCTCTACAAGTCCTTATAACGCTCCGACACTTCATAAATTGACTTCCTATCACCTTGTTGGAAATTGTTAATTTCCTTTATGATCTTGGTGGTGTTTGTCAATGGGAAGTATTTATCACGTACAAGCTGCTCCCACATTGTGACGTTAGTAGGGCTCACTGAATGGTACCAAGGCTTCGTTCTTTCTCTAAGTGTGAAAGGGAACAACCTAATTTTAACTGCATCCTCTAACATCTGATGATATCGAAAAGTATCACAGATCTCGAGGAAAGTCACGATGTGTGTGTTCAGATCTTCATTCGCCAGTCCGTAAAATTGGACATTCTATTCAAGTATGATCAGGAGGGTTGACTTGATTTCAAATGAGAGCACTTGAAAAGATGGTCTACCCACTCCTTGGTTCGTTGGTTGAACCCTGGCCTTATAAAGTCTATGAGGGTCCTCTGCTGTTGCCTCTGAGGGTTAACTTCCTGATCCATATTTCTTTGAAATTCCTTGACCGTTTGTGATTTCTCAATTTGTTCTTCTTCCTCTCATTGAGCTTTCCTAAAGGTTTGTTCTAATCGCGTTATGTCTAAATCTAATGTCTCAACTGCACGACTTTTGTGTTCATGCAAGAGCACGATTTCTAAGTAAAATGAAAGAAACAAAAAATAAAAACTACTTTAATGCCTTAAACTACATAACTAAATGTCGCCTTCCCTAAAAACGGCACCAAAAACTTGTTCGCAATGTTACATGCACTAAGTTTTACTATTTATAACCTTAGTAAATTCTGGAAGTGCACTGGTTCTGTCAATCCCACGAGGAAGGGTAATCTAGTTCTAAAATCTAAGGTCGTCCAAAACTACAATAATGCTAAGCAAGTAACTAATATTGAAATTAAATCAATCAATAATTAATTATGAGAAATTAAAGGGCCAAAGAGTAATAAAATAGTAATAACCCAACCCAACTTGAAATCAGCCGAGAAATCACTGAGTGAGAGAAAGGGGATTTTGATTTGAAACTAATGAAAACCTAATTAATTATGCAATCACTGAATTAATGGGTTTAGATGATCCTAGGGTGAATTGCTCTCTCTCGAGTTATAATTCTTAACTCTAATTTATAATCCCTCATTCATAATTATGGAATTGTGATCTCTCGACTCGCAATTGACCCAAAACCTAAATTAGTTCTAAAATTATCTACTAACCTACCGGGCATCTATACTCGATCTCTTCTTACACGACTCTACCTGTTTGATTCAATTCTCGCCAAAAACTTATTCGTAAGGTTACACATGCTAAGTTTTACTATTTATAACCTTGGTAAATTCCGTAAGTGCACGAGTCGTTCGCGTAGTACCTAAGGTATCGATCCTATGAGGAAGGGTAATCTAGTTCTAAAATCTAAGGTCGTCTTAAACTGCAATAATGTTAAACAAATTACTAATGCAGAAATTAAATCAATCAACAATTAATTATGAGAAATTAAAGTGCCAAAGAGTAACAAATCAATAATAACACATTGTAACCTGAAATCAACCTAGAAATCACCAAGTGAGAGAAAGGGGGTTTTGATTTGAAACTAATGAAAACCTATCCAATTATGTAATCACTGAATTAATGGGTCTAAACAATCTTAATGTGAATTACTCTCTTGAGTTATAATTCTTAACCCTAATTGATAATCTCTAATTCAAATTATATAATTGCGTTCTCTTAATTCGCAATTGACCCAAAACCTAAATTAGTTCTAAAATTGTCTCCTAACCTACAAAGAATTTATACTCAATCTCTTGTTACATGAATCTACCAGTTTGATTCAATTCTTTACCTATCAAGTCTCTTGACTCTCACTAGCCCAAATTGATTATTTTTCACCCAACTTACCCTTTTAATTTTTTTCCGAATTATTAAGAGTGGAATTGAAATCACAATCAAAACAACAAAAAAACAATCAATTAAATTTCATTAATCTCAATAGTCAAAATTTGAAGGTGAGTATAAACATAGACTCAACATTTAACACAACAATTTTCAACAGTAATTCAATTCTATACATGAATAAAACTGAAATAAATGGAAAATACTGTAAGGAATGGAATCTCAAAAGTGATAATAGCGGGAAACCACCTGTTCTAGGAAATACGTCACGTCTAGCTCATCTCTGTGTCCCTCTTCCTTCATCTTCTTCCTCAATCTCTTGATCTCTCTCTAGGTTTCTCTCAAATTCAGATAAATTAAGCTCTCTTGCACTACTCTCTAGGCTCTCCAAAGACTACTACCTTTATCTTATAATGTTCTATTTATTTTGTGGAAGCCCTAGGTCAAAGTCGGGATCGAAACGATCTCAAAAATCTTAAGAAACTTGAGTTTTCTTTCAGCCCGATGCAAGGTACAATCGTGGCGTATTTTGCATGATCGTGGCCTGACTAGATGATCTCTATCACAATCATGCTCCATATGCATGATCGTGGCCTAGCTACTGTTGGCCAATCCTTCTTTGTCATGATCGTGCCCCAATGTGCATAATTGTGGGCTATATCTTTTGGCCCGAAACTCTTCGCATCTTCTCTGTTCTTCACCGTTTACCCTGAAATACTAACACATGCATCAATGTACCTCAAAAATATAACAATTAAGCTCAAAGATTCAAACTAACCTATGAAAACATTTAAACACACAAACTAATATAATTAGACACTAAATGCACACTCAACACTCAAATTCACACTAAATACATGACAAAGTAAACCCTAAAACATTATGCAATTCATAACTATTAGCAGGCCACAATCGTGGGCCATATTTGAGTCTTCTATCATGATCGTGGCATGCAGGTCACAATCATGGGCCATAGGCTTCTATCATGATTCCAACTCTAGTGCTTCTGTTTTGTGCCAAGATTGTGGGCTGTTACTGCAGCCTGAATATCTTTGAAACTTCTTAGTTCCTCGATGTTGACCCTAAAACATTAACAAACAAATCAAGGTACCTCAAAAACATAATATTTAAGCTTAAAGACTTGTACTAACCCATAAAACACTTAAAACATAAATAATTATCAAACTATCACAATTATAACCTAAACCTATACTAAATGATTGAATTAATATGTAAACACATAACAAACTAATCCCTAAAACATGAAGTAATTGACACTTATCAACATCCCCATACTTAATCGTTTGCTTGTCCTTAAGCAAAAAAGATAGCAAACAATTAAAATCACAAAGCACATAATGGAATAATGAGACAATGGCTTCAACTTGATGAAAAAAATTTAACTTTAAACACAATCATTCATGCTGTTATAGATCATTAAAATGCAAAATCCACATCTAGGAGTCTAGACTAACCATACATATTAATTATACACACACATTAATAATTATTTGGTCATTCAAACTCTATAATTACTCCTAAGTACGTTTTCATAAAAATTCAAGCTATTTACAAGTTCGGTAGGTTTTATTAGAAAATTTTTTTATTTAATATTTTGTAGACATGGACCTAGTCTTTTACTTAAAGGAAAACATTGGTGATTAATGTCAATCCAGTTATTTAACTAGGCCATGTTTTTATTAAGTTTCTTGATTGAAACGTCATTATAGCCTTTTGGCCCGGAGGTATTCATTTGTGATGTGTGTCGATGCTACATCATATTCTCAACTGGCTACTAGCTTTATTCATAACCCGAAGGCTAGTGGAATAGTTATTTATTTAAAATTAACTAAAATTTTTTTAATCACCTATCTTGTTTCTTAAACTACCTATTTTTATGAAAAATAATAGTAGAGCTACTTTAATGAAAAGACCTAAAATTATGAATGAATGTGACAATTTAAAGGGTGACAAACTCACACTAAATCCTAACTAACTTGTATATTTAGCCAAAGAAAACAATTCACTAATTTTGCATGCTAATGACTCTTCACAACCTAATAGAATATGTTCAAAATTAAATTAATAACCCATTGAGACATTCAAACAGTTTACAAAATGCAACCTAACAATCTATCATACAATATGCAAAATTCAGATTTAAAGAAAAACATATAACCCCCCCCCGCCCACCACACACACACACACTTGAACAACACATTGTCCTTAATGTGAGAAGGAGGCAAACAAACCCACTTGGAAAGAAGAAATATAAATTAAATTAAAAAATGAAATAAAGACTAAATTTGAAAAGAAAAGGGTCAGAAACAAAACCTGTCAGTGATGGAGTTGGGGATGGTGTCAGATGTGGATGTATATCATAGCTCCAGATTCATTGTGTTTGGGCCATCTCCTTCATTCTTCTAAATTTCTCCATAAGTGTATCTACAATTACCTTAGTGTTTATGGAGATTATATTGAGCACTTTCTTCCAGCTCGGTTCATTGGTGCCTTTTTCCTCTTCGGACTCCTCACTAGTCGAGTCCTCTTTTCCCTATTGAGGTAGCATTGTGCTCGAACTTGCCTAACTAGCACTGATTTTCACATAAATATTTTGGCTAATATCCCAAAGTTCCATATTATGGGACTTAAGGATTTCATCACGCTATAAATGATGGTGATTTAGAAATCTGGGAGGTGTATAGTTAAATCGCCATAATCCACTCCATAATACTCAACAATGGCAAAAACCAAATACCCCATACCTAAATTGTTTCTCCTCTTATGTAGAGTTGCAACAATAACGTTTAGCACATGTGTGGAGGCGCATACTGGAATGTTGCAATCTATGCACCATAATAGGAAAAGTTTCGTTATTAAGCACATGTTTTCTAATTTATCAAAAACCATTTGACAAATGAATTGTGCAATAACAAGTGCTCATGTTTTCTTATGACGTTGTTATGGGAAATTTTAGTGTCAAATCTCTCCAACCTAGTGAGCTCATTCCAATGGCAAGAAGCATGAAAATCACAATATTGATCGATAATGGTTGAATTCGGGAACCCATAAGCATCACACATGATTTCGATGTTCAAGTTATAATTTCATTCGCGCACCTTAAACGACACTTCCTTAGGGTTACTAGGTTCATAATAAAGGGAAGTGAAGAATTCTAAAGTGAGCTCCTGGTAGATAGGTTATTGGAAGTGTATGAACTTCACCCACTGAAGTCTTTTTGCTAAGTTCTCTACCCTATCTCACAGTTCTAGCCAATCAAGTATATCAAAATCAAAATATTTTGGGACTATAATTTGTTTACATTAAGGGATTGGAAACGAATACCTGGCTCTTCTGTGCAAATAGGGAAGTGTGCTATGAAGTTTGCTGCTCTGTTCCTTCGCCCTTGTCCTAAGACTTGGTTTCGTCCGCACTTTGCTGACTACTTAATACGTGACATATTGGCTTACAAGTAGGCGGAGTTGGAATAAAGTTGAAGTTGGAATTTGGTTAAAGATAAGAGAGAGTGTTTGAAGGTTCTAAACTTAGAGAGATAATGTTAAAATGAAAGTAAGTGAAAAAGTGAAGTAAGAAACAAATGTATAGGTAAATTGATAGGTGTGCATTAGTCCATGTTTTTATATGTAATTGGCATCTTTTTCTTGCATAATTGTTGATTATTGTTGTGGTTTAGGATTCATTTTGTTTGATTTCATTTAGTTTGACTTTCATCACTGTTTTTTTATGTTTGGTGTTAATCTAGGGTAAGAATTGATTATTTTATGGAGGAATGAAGATGGAGCAACTTGGAGATCGAACTAGAGATCAAAGAGGAGAAGAGGAGAGGAGTAGTTATGTGGCAAATTCCACGATTATGGGAGATCGTTGGAATTGGCATGATTCCCATGATCGTGGGAAATTTAATCCAAGACCGTATTCGGGGCTTCTTCTTGTTCCGAAGAAGAAGATACGTATTTTTGAGATCTTAGGGAAAGAGAATTGGTCGTTATTTTGATTTTGAATTATTAGAAACCATAGGTGTGAGGTAGAAAATTCAGAGACTAGCAATGAACATAGGACAAGATAGGTTCATTTGGTGTGAAGTGCCTATTTACCCTATGATGATCATAGAGTTTTTTACTATGTTCTGATATAACCATAAAATTGACGTTTTTTGGTTTAGGTTATTCGGCAATGTCTATAAATTGAATTATACTGTCATGCATGCTCGTTTTGATTTGTCAAATACTAAAGTTTTAGAAGATCATGATGACTTTTATTTGGATGATTATTCGAAAACTCTGATGGGTGAAGGGCATCTTGACTCTAGGAATGCATCGAACTCTTTAATTCCTAGTACTGAGCATTTATTCTTGCATAAATTCGTATGCTTAATTGTGTTTAATAAAACTGAAAGTAACAAATGCTAGGCTAAAGAACTTTTCTTTTTTTGATGCATGGATTATTTTAAAACGAATGACTTATATTAGTATTTTGTAATTGTATCTATAAATAAGGAATTAAAAAATGAGGAACCTAAAAATTTAATGAAATGAGTTATTGAATAATAAAAAGTTGATAGAAGTTAATAAAAAAGAATTACATAAATATTTCTTATAATTGTATCAATATCTTATAATTGCATTTGTATTTTTAATTACGATGAAATAAAATGAAAAACCTAAATATTTAATGAAATGAGAATCCTAAAAATTTAATGAAATGAGTTATTGAATTAAAAAAATCCTACAAGTTAGAAATTCTAGTACATAATAATTTAATAAAATATATAATCATTTATGGAATTAATTACATAATAGGTTAAAGATACATTCAAGCCTTATATTTTATTAAAAATGTATTTTTTTGTTATTTATACATTTGGGCATGTGTGGAATATTAGTAATAATATGGGGGTATTTTTGTTCAACAGCCTGCATGCTTTGTTTTTGTGACAGGCACAAGAAAGTTGTGCCAGGGTTTTGGAAGGAAAAAAAATTTGTGTTTTTGTGAAATCGAGGTGGAACAAAAAAGGGTAGTGTCAGCAGCTAAACATTGCTAGGCATAGGATTTTTGTGCCTTGTTATCTGTCTCCACCTACGGAGATATCAACCAAACCCAACGTGTTTGCCACGATCATGATAGAAAGGCCCAGATGTGGCCCACGATCGTGGCTTGCAGGGCCACGATAGTGAACTGTGTCAGGCAGATGCGGAGACACTAAAAAAAGTTAAGTTTTTAGGGAGTTTTTGAACTTTTTGGACCCCAGAGAAACACAAGGGTTGCCTAGAACATAAAAAGGTATATAAAGAATGAGACAAAGGAGATGAGGAGCTTTTGCATTATTCATCATTAAGAAACCTTAGAGAGAGTTCGTCTAGAGATTAAGAAAGAGAAGAAGGAAGAGAGACATGGAGGAGAAGCTGACCTGAAGTACTTCCCAAAATAGGAGTGTTCTTACCATTGTTGCCTCCATTATTCGTTCAGATCTTGTTTTCAGTTTATTCCAATTTTATTAATGTATAGAATTGAGATAGCGATTAATGGTAGGATTGGTGTGAATGTTGAGGATGTCTAAACTCACCTTCAGATTGTTTTATCTTTGATTTAATAAAATTTAATTGTTATTGATTTATTAGATTCATTGTGATTTAATTTCTACAATTGCATAATTCGATGATAAACTAAGGGTGAATCAAGTGCAAAATTATTAAATTGGGTTAATGAGAGTCAGGTAATTTAATAGAACAAGAATTAAATCAAATCAGTAAATTGTGTGACGAGAGATCATGCATAGGTTCTTGATAGTTTTTGGAGAACTTCAGATCTAATTATGGGTTAGCTTGTTAATCAAGAGATTGCAATTCCCATAATTTGATTAGGGCTTATAAATTAGGGTTAATGATTATAACTTGAGAGAAAGTAGTCAACCTTAGGACCATTTAGAACTAATAATCTAGTAAGTCATAATCAATTGTGTTAGCATTAAAGATAGATAAAATTCCCCTTTCTCTCAATTGGTAATTCTTTAGGTTGATTCTTGATTGGGTGCTGCAACTATTATTTTGTTAATATTTTCACAATTGATTCTTAGAATTGAGTTGCGTGATTGAATTAAATTCTTACCTTATTTTTGTTACTGCGAATTATTTTGGCCTTAGATTTTAGGAGTAGATTAACCCTCCTCGTGGGATCAACACCTTAGGTACTACACGAACAACCTATACGCTTACAAAATATCGAGGTTAAATATTAAAACTTACATATATCAAAAAATCACGATCATTCACCCCCATCATCATCAATTATAGAGCATATAGTAGCCAAAAATGGTTGTCCAATGACCATAGGGTTCCACATCTTCTTCGATATCCAATATAAAGAAGTCTGTAGGGAAGGTAAAAATATCAATTTGCATTTGTACATCCTTAATAATCCCCTTCGACTAAGGAATTATTCTATCCATCGTCTTCATTAGCAACTTTATGGGTTCTAACTCTTCTAACCCCCAAGTCTATGAATGCCCTGTCTATTTTGACTCCATTGATACTATAGGTAATGTAAAAATCCCCTGGGTCCTCTTTCTTTTGTGCCATATTAGGGTTTTCTTCCGCTATGTTCTCCTTAACCTTCTTCTTGTTTGATTACTTTAGTGTGAGCCTCATTTGTAGATGTTCTGTTACATTCTTGTTTAATTCAACCTCCTTAGAATTCCTCATCTCTCTACTTGAAATTGACTTCTGCTATGCTAGAATAGGGTATGAAAATTTAGGTCGAGGTTCTTTAATTGGCTCAATTATGAGCTCACTTGGAAGGAATTCCATAATTACCTATCCTTCTCCCTTATCTCCATTTTCTTTCTCATGTTCATTTTCTTTTCCTATGTCTGAGTAATGGCTATGATTCATTCCTTTGGGCTAGACTTGGTATTGTTTAGAAGGGTTCCTGTATTTTGAGTAGAAATTTCCTCTACTAGTTGACCTATTTGGACTTCTAGATTGTGTATTGAAGAGTTTTGGTTCTTAGTGTCTTGGTTAAATTTGCTTTCAAGCCTCCTATGTGCATCCTCCATGCCTCCAATTTTATTTAAAATCCTATCTAACTTGGTTTCCATTGAGCTTGGTTTATCTTGTCGGAAGCCTCGTTGTCCTTAAGGTCTGAACTATCCACCAACATTGTTCATCCACGAGAAGTTAGGATGATTCTTCCACCTGAGGTTTTATATGTTAGAGTAGGGATTGTTTCCCCCTCCTCATCCATATTGAGCTCCCATATAATTAACTTGCTCTGTATCGCTTTCCTTCATCAAGAAGCAATCCACCGTATCGTGATCCATTTGACCACAGGGTTCACACTTTAGTTGCACGGTTTTTATCGAAATGGACCAGTGGGTCATAACACTAGCCAAAATAAAATAACTAGACTACTATTGAAGTAGTGATGAGTGTAACAACCCAGACCACCCGCTTGCAGATATTGTCTGCTTTGGGCCTTGGCCTCTCGGGCCTCGAGCCCTCACGGTTTTGTTTTTCCATGGGCCTTCCCAGGAGGTCACCTATCCTGGTACTGCTCTCACCCAAGCACGTTTAACCTTAGAGTTTCGATGGAATTCGGTGCGTTAGTCCATAGAAAACGCGTCTGCAAGGGAGAGGTTTCCACATCCTTATAAGGCATGCTTCGTTCTCCACTCCAACCAATATGGGATACCCCAAAGTATCCACCCCCGTCGGGAGGCCCAGCGTCTGCGCTGGCATA